>CAJHQQ010005457.1:0-16927 GCA_905132885.1 Moricandia moricandioides
CCATGGCTTACTTCATGTTGGAACTATTTTTTGAACATGATGAATAATATATTCATATGTCAAAAATGAGTTTTATTTGAATGAGAAATGGAGGTCCAATGTGTGTGATTTGAGAAACTTGTACAAAGTAGCAAATATACACACTGGATATTGATTGGATTTGGGTTTTGATTTGTTAGTTGGACTCATGTTCATTAACATAATCTTATAAACCAAATATATGTTGATCTTTTATATTGGTAAAATATAAAAAAGAAATCCATTTTAAAGAATATTATTTGCTTGAATTGGTCTAACAATAATAATTCTACCTCTTTATTTCTTGGTCAAAATGTGGAATGAATTCACATAATAATGACAAGAATTGATGTCTCCATTACTGCACCATGGAAGTTTCATTTCTATGTTGAAAATGTAACTTGTGCCTCTCATTATTTTTCTATAAAAGGCTTGTTAGCATTATAGAAAAAGTACACACATCTAAGAACAAAGAAAAGAAACAATTCTCCCACTTAAAATAGTTATGCTAGTATTTTTTTTTGTCTGAGAGTACAACACAAAAATAGATTCGTTAGCTTCTATTCTGAGTGATGCATGAATAGTCGAAGTGTGGTTGTATCCTGGGATTCTGATTGCACAAACACCGTCACACTACGGGCAATTTAAGAATTAAGGAAAGAGTGTCTCGCCTCCACACGAAATCATTCTTTGTTCATCATATTTTGGTATCAAGTATTGTGTATTTTATTTATGTTTTTATCATTATATAAACAAATTTTTCAGTTTGCCATATCGTAGAAATCATGGTCCTACAATCTTAATTCTTAAATTTTCGTTATTATACTAACGAAAACTGATAATTTGTTTAGTGTTTTTTATGTGATGAAAACAGGAACTTGAGAATTCATGGTGATGAAAAATAAAATAATTATGATCTTTTAAGGTCGATCATTGCAGGGATTTTTGAGTTTGATTCCTAATTTTGTTTGGATTGATCTTTTAGCATGACTTCATTTTATTTTTCTCTCTGATCCTTTATAATATTTTTAGCTATCGCTTGTTTATGACTCATCTTTTTCATCAAACGTTGATAATTAGTTAAAATTGATTTGATTTGTCTATTGACACGTTGAAACCGTCGTGTTGCACTTTCGCTTTGTTTTTCAAATTGTTTTGAATCAAAAGTGTGACTTGTATGATCTTTTTTTGGTTTACTTCTGGTTTAACCAAGTTTGTTTGATGCTTGAATCAAAAGGCGTGAGTTGTTTGATTTTATTTTGTATACTTGCTAAATTATAATTAATGGGTAAGTGGACGAGGATATTTTGTTTGATGCTTGATCTTTGCAATAATTTAATTGCCTTAATTTTTTAGTCTTTAGAGATTCCATTTTGATATCTTAACTTTCGTTAATAAATTGTCAAAGATGTTGTTTTTAGATTGGTCAAATATGTGTTAATACTTTGACTTGTTTGATTTAATTATCAAGAATGAGTAACATTTTGGTTTATTGTTACAGATTCTCTCCTTATGGTGTAATTTAATTATTAAGATATAGATGACCAAGAGAGAAGAAAAATGATTTAAGTTCAAAGTATGGTGAAATATACCAATGTTATAAACAACATTTTGGTTCTTAAGAAATCATGTTGTATTACTGGAAATAGATTTGTGAGTCGACGCCCCAAATTAAGTTTGGGAGAGGTCTGCCACATATGAATCATTTGCCATAGATAATATAATGTTGTTGATATTGATCAAAACATTCATATTTCGTCAATGCTTTAACGCGAGCCATATAAAGATTGACTATGAAAAAAATGAGAAGTATCATAATATGACTGAAACTGACATGTATATTGTAGTTTCTAAAGTCAATATGGTTGAAAATAACCAAAGAGAGTAGTGGTTTTGATGGCATAAATAATATCTTGTAATGATATGTATATTTGCTACAAAGCAAAATAATATTTTTGAAATAAAATAAAATACAAGTTGGATTTATAAATCGACTTGAGAGAACTATGAAAATAGTTGTATATAAAATGTGAATTTCTAGGACTGAAATTCTTAAAGAAAAGTTGTAATACTTTTGAAATTGCTTTATTCATTTAAATCCAAAAGAGTTGTAGATAAACTTTTAAGAGATGTTAAATGCAAATATGCATATTTTGAGTTATCTCAAGAAATGTGGGGGAAACTTTGCTTACCATATAAAGTCATTGGCAAGAGGCCACATGAACTTAGTGATAATTATCACAATATAATTAAAAAAAATTAGTGTCATACACTAAGTTTTGTATATAATGGTTAGTTGTATCTTGAAAAAAAAAAGATGACAAAAATCATTAAACAATTGATCTCGACAAATCTCAAGAGATTATGTTCATTATGATGACAACCTAGGATCCTTATATTAAAAGTGTGTCATGAGATCATATTGTTATATCATCAAGAGGAATGGGTTAATGCCTGTGAATTAAGATGAGGTTTGGCGGTAACTCTACCTAAATGACTGGAGATCCCAAGAAATAGGTTCAAGGAGACAACTAAGTCAAACTAAATCTGCCTAAAGCACTGTAAGACTTCGGTCTATACTCAGTTTCTATGATGATTAAACAGTGCTACATGTAAGGAATAGAGGATAAGCATTTGCTTTTAATGATTTGTGTCCATAACTTTGAGATATGAATGGAGTAGTACATGATACTCCTCTAAGCAAAGTTAATGACAAATCACCTTGTGAGTGTGAAATGGGGCCGTTTCTAGGAGAATTAAAGAAAGGCTATATTCTCCAAGTTCACTCATGATTAACCAGGACTGTTCACGGCCAAAATGAACACAACGGAGAATCTATTTCTGTGAGAGAATGAAACTGTGTTATAGTTATTGTCTAGGTTTACATCAAAGCCCGGGTGGTTCAAGACATCATGTTCACCATCTGGCCGAGTAAATCCGATAGCTATTAACAATGACTGGTTCAAGGCTGAAAAATGCTACCAACTCATCATGCAGTGGATTTTTCGTTTGTACTCTCAAAAGTCCTTAGTTGAGTCTTTGTCGAGTCTTGTCTAGGAGGTCAAGTCTATTGAGTCGTCTAGTGATTAGAGTATTTCTATTCATGTGGGGGATTGTTGGAACTATTTTTTGAACATGATGAATAATATATTCATATGTCAAAAATGAGTTTTATTTGAATGAGAAATGGAGGTCCAATGTGTGTGATTTGAGAAACTTGTACAAAGTAGCAAATATACACACTGGATATTGATTGGATTTGGGTTTTGATTTGTTAGTTGGACTCATGTTCATTAACATAATCTTATAAACCAAATATATGTTGATCTTTTATATTGGTAAAATATAAAAAAGAAATCCATTTTAAAGAATATTATTTGCTTGAATTGGTCAAACAATAATAATTCTACCTCTTTATTTCTTGGTCAAAATGTGGAATGAATTCACATAATAATGACAAGAATTGATGTCTCCATTAGTGCACCATGGAAGTTTCATTTCTATGTTGAAAATGTAACTTGTGCCTCTCATTATTTTTCTATAAAAGGCTTGTTAGCATTATAGAAAAAGTACACACATCTAAGAACAAAGAAAAGAAACAATTCTCCCACTTAGAATAGTTATGCTAGTATTTTTTTTGTCTGAGAGTACAACACAAAAATAGGTTCGTTAGCTTTTATTCTGAGTGATGCATGAATAGTCGAAGTGTGGTTGTATCCTGGGATTCTGATTGCACAAACACCGTCACACTACGGGCAATTTAAGAATTAAGGAAAGAGTGTCTCGCCTCCACACGAAATCATTCTTTGTTCATCATATTTTGGTATCAAGTATTGTGTATTTTATTTATGTTTTTATCATTATATAAACAAATTATTCAGTTTGCTATATCGTAGAAATCATGGTCCTACACTTCATCCCAACAGGATCTGTAGGAATCGGCTACAACGGCTACTTCACACTAACCAACACAACAAAACACGCACACGGTCAAGCTTTCGACAGCAACCCAGTTTCATTCACAAACTCATCCACAAACATCACAACATCTTTCACAGTCAACTTCTTCTTCGCGATCGTCCCTGAGCATAACCATCAAGGCTCACACGGTATGGCTTTCGTTATCTCTCCCACAAGAGGCCTTCCCGGAGCTTCCTCCGACCAGTACCTAGGGATATTCAACGAGACAACCAACGGTAAAGCTTCTAACAACGTGATAGCTATCGAGTTAGATGTACATAAAGATGAAGAGTTTGGTGATATCGATGATAATCATGTTGGAGTTAATATTAATGGTATGAGATCTGTTGTCTCTGCTTCTGCTGGTTACTATGATGACAAAGATGGAAAGTTTAGGAAGCTTTCTTTAATTAGTAGAAATGTAATGAGGCTTTCTATCGTTTATAGTCAACCTGATAAGCAACTTAACGTCACTCTCTTCCCTGCTAGCATCTCTGTTCCACCTCGAAAACCGCTTTTCTCGTTGAACAAAGACCTCTCTCCGTATCTACTTGAAGAGAAAATGTATTTTGGATTCACTGCATCGACTGGATCAGTTGGTGCAATCCATTACATGATGGGTTGGTTCATCACTGGAGAGATCGAGTTTCCGAGGTTAGAGTTTGGTATGCTACCGATCCTTCCATCATATCCGAAGAAAGCATCTCATAGAACAAAGATCATTTTAGCTGTGTGCTTAACTGTATCCGTAATCGTTGCGTTAATCGCCTCGTGGATCGGTTTTGTCTTTTACTTGAGGCACAAGAAAGTCAAAGAGGTTCTTGAAGAGTGGGAGATTCAGTATGGACCTCATAGGTTTGCTTATAAGGAGCTTTTCAATGCCACAAAGGGTTTCAAGGAGAAACAACTTCTCGGAAGAGGAGGTTTTGGTCAAGTCTATAAAGGAACTCTTCAGGGTTCTGACGCAGAGATCGCTGTGAAACGGACTTCTCATGATTCAAGACAAGGTATGAGCGAGTTCCTAGCTGAGATATCGACCATTGGTCGGCTTAGACATCCACATCTCGTCAGGCTTTTGGGGTATTGTAAGCATAAAGAAGATCTCTACTTAGTATATGACTTCATGCCTAATGGTAGCCTTGACAAGTATCTATATTACCGTAACAATGAGAATCAAGAACGGCTTACTTGGGAGCAACGTTTCAAGATTATTAAAAACGTTGCGTCTGCTTTATTATATTTGCATCAAGAATGGGTGCAAGTCATCATCCATCGAGATATTAAACCGGCTAATGTACTTATCGACCATGAAATGAATGCAAGGCTAGGAGATTTCGGTTTAGCTAAGCTGTATGATCAGGGTTTTGATCCAGAGACATCTAAAGTTGCGGGAACGTTAGGGTATATAGCACCAGAGTTTCTAAGAACTGGTAGAGCAACTACGAGCACTGATGTTTATGCATTTGGGCTGGTTATGCTTGAAGTGGTATGTGGTAGGAGGTTGATTGAGAGACGTGCAGGGGAAGACGAAGAGGTTCTTGTGGATTGGATTCTTGAGCTTTGGGAGAAAGGAGAAGACATTCTTGTTGCGGTTGAAGAGAACATACGTCAAGAACAAGACAGAGGACAGCTTGAGCTTGTTTTGAAGCTTGGTGTGTTGTGTTCTCATCAAGCTGCATCGATTAGACCAGCTATGAGTGCGGTTATGAGGATCTTGAGTGGTGTTTCGGAGCTTCCGGATAATCTTCTTGATGTTGTGAGGGATGAGAAGTTGAGAGGATGGCCTGAGAAACCAATGGAACTGCTTTTTGAAGTGAGTTCATCAACATATACAGACACTTTAGTCTCAAGAGGACGTTGAATAATGAAATTTGCCTAATGAAAGTTGATTCTTTGGTTACCAAAAGATCTACAGATCAGAGACGGTTGCACATTCATATTTGATAGATTGCTTTGTAGATTAATAGCAGCAACACAAAGCTCATTGTCTTTTTGTCATGGTATACACAATACTACTCTTATAAACTTTCTTCATCTCTTCTGTATTATCCGATCCGTTAAGTATCATGAATCTAAATCTGATTCATATTTTCCGGATATCTATACTTCATATATTTATCTAGATATTTTAATAATAATTAAAAAATAATAAATATCTAAAAATAATACATAAATTAAAATATTTATACAAAATTTTTTAAAAAATATATGACATAATATTAATTAAAATTTAAATATACTGTTTATATAATATTGTTTTTAAACTATTTAATATTTTTATACAAAATAAACATATTAACATAGGTTAAACTTATATATATATATATATATATATATATATATATCTACAACTTTTATTTATTTTGAAACTCTCAACAATATATTGATTAAAAATGTTTGTATACAAAAATATAAGAGATAAAGACCAAAATAGACCTAAAAAGTTTTGTCCCAAAAATAGCACTCAAAGAGAAAAATGACCAAAATATACTTTATTAAAGGATGTAAATATATATTTATACCTTTGGGTTAACTAATCTAGACTTATGGTTTAGAGTTATGGGGTGGGGTTTGGAGTTGAGGTTTAAAAATTAAAAAAAATTAAAAATATCAAAATTTTCAAAATAAAAAAGTCTATTTTGGTCATTTTTTTCCAAAGGTCTATTTTTGTGACAAAAACTTCAAAAAGGCTGTTTGAGAGATTTATCCAAAATATAGTAGTATATAATAAACTAATCAAGACAGTACAGTTCAGCTGTCTCCAGTTCAGCAAACTGAAGACGTCCAAGACTCTGCAGGTCCTCAATCCGCGCATGCAGAGTCTGTAGCAAGAGAAGCACAGTCTGCACCGCCGTTTAATAATGAGGATACTGGAATCGAACGCTTAAGAGATGGTGGTTACACTGATTACATGCCCTCACCACCTCCAAGATTTTCACCTTCTAGAACTGATGACTTCACCACTCAGACAAGAATTTGGGAGACAGGATCTTACAGAACAGAGCCTTCAACTTCCACATAGAGAGGATCTGCCTGGAACAACGAACTCAGGGGTTTCAGCTATTCCTGAAATGGTGGCAGACGAGGTTTGTCTCACGTTCTTCCAGGTTTTGTGTTTACCATTCTTGGTGCTTTGCTAACATTGATAGCAATACCATTTGCTTGTGTCATACATGAACTTTATTTCCTAGAGGTAGGTGGCAACACCCCGGTGAAATCACCAGCTAGTCAAGATTCTGATGGTTTGACAGGGAGAACAAGGTATAAAAAAATTCCAAAATCTATGTAGCTCTATGAGCCTACAGTTTCTCTACTAACATGTAACACATTCATTAAAACATTGCAGAGCCTTGGCTCATTATCTTAAAGAACGTTCTTCAAGTACTCCCACTTCAAACAATTCTTCAGGAGATCTAAGTTTGGGAAAGATCTTGGTCGGAAAGACAAGAAACCTAGCTGCTCGAATGTTCTTTGAGACACTGGTAACTGATTCTCAATACCTTTTCTTTTGTTCTATTATCTCTGCATTGTCTCTAACGGAGACTAGTTGCTTTTTGGATTACAGGTGTTGAAGTCTAGAGGGCTTATAGATATGCAACAGGATCAACCCTACAGCGATATCACTCTGAAGATGATGCCTGGCTTTTTTTCAAAGGTTCAACCATGAATAACCAATGTGTAGCAACCCGTCCTGTGGGACCCAGCTGGCGCTGTAGCGCATCGACCCTAAACCCTTCCCTGTGATACAACCTGCCCGAAATCACCCATAGGCCTCGGCTCACAAGTAGGTTATTAGTGCGCTTGGCGTTACTCGAACCCAAGACCTCACCCTTTAACAACACTCCTATAGAGAAGCTGTCACCAATTGTCCCCAGCTGGGTCCCACGGGGAGGGCTGTTACAATAAGCTGGCGCTGCAGCGCATCGACCCTAACCCCTCCCTTGTGATACAACCTGCCCGAATTCACCCATAGGCCTCAGTTCACAAATAGGTTATTGGTGAGGTTCGAACCCAGGACCTCACCCTTTAACAACTCTCCCATAGAGAAATTGTCACCAGTTGACCTGGGTTCGAACCTCACCAATAACCTATTTGTGAGCCGAAGCCTATGGGTGAATTCGGGCAGGTTGTATCACAAGGGAGGGGTTAGGGTCGATGCGCTGCAGCGCCAGCTGGGTCCCACGGGGAGGGCTGTTACAATAAAAGTCGACTTTTATATAACGGCCTACCCCACAACTGGGCGGATCAGCCGGCTCTGCAGTGCACCGACCCTAACCCCTCCCCTGTGATATAACCTGCCTGAATTCACCCATAGGCCTCGGCTCACAGGTGGGTTATTGGTGTGCTTGGCGTTACTCGAACCCAAGACCTCACCCTTTAACAACACTCCAACAGAGAAGCTGTCACCAATTGACTGCAGTTCAATTGGTGACAGCTTCTCTGTTGGAGTGTTGTTAAAGGGTGAGGTCTTGGGTTCGAGTAACGCCAAGTGCACCAATAACCTATCTGTGAGCCGAGGCCTATGGGCGAATTCGGGCAGGTTGTATCACAGGAAGGGGTTAGGGTCGATGCGCTGCAGCGCCAGCTGGGTCCCACAAGATGGGTTGTTACACAATGTTCATTAGATTTTATTTATGTGTATAATAGCATAGCATGTAGTGAATTACTCTTGGCTGTTAGATCAGTCTTAGGAGAAGAAGATCCAACGGTTTAGAATTAGCTTGATTGTTGTGTTTTCTGTAAATGGGCGTAAGTGTAATAAAAGGAGGAAGAGTCTCTGTGAAACTTAGTGACAAAAGTTCATATACTTTCAACAGAAGCAAATGTGAGAGGGAGAGTGCTGGAAGTTGCAGGTGAATTTAAGATATGAACGCATGAGTTAAGGTAGACAATTTGTCAACGGATGAATTGTGGATCTAATTCTTCATTTAGTACAACTTATATTCCGCTAAGAACCCCACCTTAATAACTCTGCAATAATCATGTTCTTAAATTCTTAATCTCGATGTCTTTCACTTTCCTTTCTTCTTCAACTCTTTCACAACGGTTTCTATGGCACCACCCCCTCTTTCAGCATTCCTTTACTGCTGTTTTTTCATTCGGCCACCACCTCTCATCCTTCTCAGCTCAGCCACCATCGCCATGCCAACGTCGTGCATCTTCTCAGAATCCTAAGGAAAGTGAGCATCCTGAAGCACCATGTAAGCTCTCTTCAAAGATGCAGCCACTGTGATCACTCTTCACCATTCTTGTTCTCTGATACATCATCGTATTGAATCACTCCTTCGGTATCATAATCTCTCTGGCAAGTTCCAGCGACAAAAAGGAGATGTGACAGTACTTTGTAAAAATGATTCTTCATTTTCTATGTATTGTCTTTTTTATTTCTTAACTCATCTCTCTTCAGCTGCTTCTGAATCCTTAATTATTCTCACGTGAATCACTCCATTATCCAGCTCATCATCTTCTTCTTCTATGCATCTTCATATTTTTCTTCGTTCTCTTTGTCATTTCCGAGATCTAATTCATTGAAAGAGAAAAAAATTACCATGAGTGAGGAAGTAGAAGGAAAAAGAAACATCTTTGAATAAAATGATTGGAAATTAGACTTGTTACAATAACTGATTGAGAGATTAAAGTGAAGAAGCAAAGTGATTTAAGGAAGAAAGAAAGATTGTGAGAGATTAGATATTTGGGATTTATATAGATTTAGTTCCAAATGAGAGTTGCAAGATAGACTATTGAAAGAAAACGAATTATTTTTTCAACCGATTTTATCTAGTTATGAAATCTAACCAAACACACTTCCACACTAGTTGAAGGGCAGATTGGTCAACTTAGTGAATGAAAGTAGATCTCGGACTTAATATCTGTTATCCGATTTGGGCTTCGCTTTGATCCACTCAGATCTACTTCGAAAACGAATATCGGAGGGAGGCGGATCCGGATAGTGAAATTTTAAGTCCGGATATCTGAATCCACTATACTTCTAAAAATATTTAAAATATAATTATATTTATATATGTATATTATATATAATTTTTATACAAAATAAATAAATTTAATTTTTATTAAATTTCAATGATTTTTTATTTATTTTTTACATAAATTTAAATAAAATAGATATACAGTAAAATAGTTAGTTTTAATTTAATTTAAAAACTTTTAATTTTTAAAAAAAATTATCGAATATCCGTGGGTATTCAAATTTAGTCTGAATAACCTCACCTTGAATATCAGAAAGTCCAAATCCGGAGAGCTATTTTACAGATCCAACGAAACTGGATTCGGATATCCGATATGTCTCACCCCTAAATGAAAGTGCTCTATAGGTCCAATGTATCATAGGAAACATAGAATATGTCTTTCAGGGTAAATTTTTCTCAATCTTAATATGTATTATAATCAATCACATAGTCACTACCGAATATATATAACACATAATCTTTAGTTGGTCTCGCATCAGATACTCAAAAAAAGACAAATAGTGCATTTTGGTTTCCAACATCACCATAGTAATTTCATGGTACATTAAGCACGTTCTACGCGTTTGGATTGAAAATCTAAATAATAATCTAATTTCTATTTATTAATTTTATAGATTTTGATTTGCGCAACCATGCAGATATTTCATTTCATTATATATATATATTTACACTATTAGTGGTATATGTTTATTTATTTTTGAAATAAATGGTATATATTTGAAATTAATCATATATTTAAATATTATATAATTATTACAAATATAATAATTTTATAATTTACATGTTGTAATTAATTAATTGTTTTAAACCGTCACATATATTTGTCGTTTCTTATTATATATTTATTTTATTCAATTAGCATTTTATTAAACGAAACAATATATACATGAAACAACATATTTAAAAATTAATTTATATTTATGGTAAATACTTTTCGCACTTAAGATCTCTCGATTACCTTTTAGAATTTTTTTTATGATTATCCATAGTAGATAATATATTGTTTTATATATAAAATTTTAAGATATGTTAATTTTTAGACATGTACTATATAGTTTATTATGTGTAGTCGCTTTGCTAACATATTATACTATATCAATTTAAAATAATTTTATTATATATAGTCAGTATAATAATTATTTTAATATAAAAGGTTATGATTTTATGATAAATAAAAAATTTATTTTTTATTTTATAAAATCTAAATGAATATATATTAATGTATAATAATATTTAATATTATTAATTAAGAAATTAGTGAAAATATTTACATAAAATTTTAAATATTAAGATCTTATTAATATATTTTCAAAAAAAAATTAGAATTATAAAAATATATTTATTTTTTTTAAATGTCAAAATATATTAAAGTAGTTACATAGATTTTAGATTATTAGTTTTAAAGAAACACACATGAAAAAAACTCATAACTTCTATTTTTTGTAGTATATATTTAATAAAAATTTAAAATATCCAAATTCATAAAATTATGAAATAAAATAATATGAAAAGAAATAAAAAAAAAATTATTATTAATTAAACATGATCCTAACATAAACACAGCCTAATAAAACATCAAAAACCCGAAAAACGATTGCAACACCCACGCCTATTTTTTCAAAGGAAAATTTGAAAGGAGACACACATGTGTCATAATCTTCTTTTAGTTTTCCAATGTTTGTTAAAGTAATTTATATTATTTAAAAAAAATATGGTTATTTAGTTTCAAGATTTCACTTATATATATACAACTTTGATATACCTATTTATTTTTGGAGATGAATCTACTTAATCATATTTAAATCTAGAATTAACTTATTTGGATCTTTTTTTTCTTATTATTTACTTTTGGTCAATCTTTCTAATAAATTTAAATAAATTAGATAATAGGAACATATATTAAGAATCAGTTAGTTTAATTTTATTTCATAACACATCTAATATGTATCTCAACTTTAACTGCTGATGTTGTCTTTTTGGAAAAGAACTAGAATTTTTTATAGCTTTCTAGATTGCTAATGATTTTCTACATATTTTAATTTCTTTCTTCCCTTCTTTATGTAGTATTGATAATACCAATGTAAGTAATTTATATATACAAACCAGTTCTATATAAAATTGAGATGTGATGCAACTGTTTTTATCATAAACTTCTTCCATACAAAAAAATACAGTGCAAATGGTGGAACTTCCTTGGGAATTGGAGGAAAAGATACTCTCTCTGACTCCAATAAAGTCTCTCATTCGTTTCAGATCAGTTTGCAAACGATGGAATGCTCTTTTCAACGACAATTTTTTTGTCAACAATCATTTGTCTCTTGCTCGTCCACAATTCATTTTGTTTTACGAAACCAAAACTTGCATTGTGGAAGTTAATCTTGATGGTCCATCTATAGAGGTGCATAACTTACCCCAGTTTATTCCCCGTGACAATTTTTCTTTGGTCCGGAAAGTTGAATGTTGCGATGGGCTATTGATGTTTTCTACAAATAGAGGGACAGGGATATGCAACCCATGGTTGAGACAGACTAGATGGAACAAATCCATAGTATACACTCCTAGTGGGATAGGATATGACAATAGTACACCCGACAAAGAATACAAGATATTTGGTTCTTTTAGTTCTAATGATACAACTCTGCATGCTAATATCATCGATGTTGGATCTGATGCAAGGAAATCTAAAACGTACGAGTTTGCAATGAGTTTATATGGGGACAATACTGTATCCTTAAATGGAACTTTGTATTGGATTGCTTTGAATAGTGTGTCTGATGAGCATTTTATTCAAACGTTTGATTTTTCTACAGAGATATTTGAATTTTATTGTACCTTGCCAACTGAAAAATCTAGTATATATGTTTGTCCTAGATTTCTTGAAGTTTATAGGGGGGATCGGTTTTCGTATTTAGAGCAAAAATGTGACACAAGGAATATGGAAATTTGGGTGACCAAAAAAAAGATTAAAAATAAGGGTGGGGAGGCTGTCGAGTGGATAAAATTCATGAATGTGTCAGTTCCTGAATGGTCGAGTTTTAAACTCTCCGTTTGGTATCGGCTAAGCTACTTCATCGATGATAAAAGTCTTAGTCTCGTGTTGTGTAGTTATAACAAGAAGGGAAAGGCTAGGATCTATATTGCCAAGGGAGATAAGTTCAATAAAATTAAACTAGATGATTTGGTTGCGGATTCTCCACTTCCCTGTACCTATTATCCTAGTCTTGTCCAAGTTCCTACGTTCACGGTGAGTGTCAGGGAGCCTGTTGAGTCCCGCTTTGCACTCCCTAAGGGAGTAGAGGTGAGCAATGGAGTTGGAGAAAACGAGTGGGACGATGGCTTATTTGACCATATAAGGACAATATATACAGGAGAAAGTGATCTTGGTGGCGTCTTCATCAAGTGTGACTACATCAAGGATAACATGGATTTTGTTGGAGCCGGTCACTGGAATGCTAAAGCCCTTATTCCAAATCCAGAGGACAACGAGGTGGATTTGGACAGCGAGGTGTTTCTTGTTTTGTTAACTATATTCTAACTTTTAAATTTCATGAAATTTATTACATATATAGTTTTTATTGACAGCTTATGATCTATGACAATGACTACATCGAAGCCATCGAGGGGACTTACAGTGAGAGTCAAATCACATCCCTCACGCTCATGACGAATGAACATTGGCCATTGTCGTGTGGACACCTTCACGGAAAGCCCTTCCTGCTACGAGGAGAAAAAGGGTCGAAGATCGTCGGGTTTTACGGAAGAAGTTCTGGTGACCGCCTCACCGCTCTTGGCATCCACCTCTCTGGCCCCACCTAGATTTATCCCATACTATATATCATATTTATGCATATGCTAAAGTAGAACTAATTATATACTCTATCTAAACCAGAAAAAAAAGAGAACCAAAGTTTTATCTTAAAATATTAAATATTATCTTCATCTTGTTCAAATAAATGATGTTGCCGCCGATCATCTTTTTTGTATCATGATTAGTTAGTCTAATATAATATATGAATTTTCAACAATTGTTTCAGAACGCAAGCAAGAAAAAAAAAGATAAATCATCACATATGTGATAACTGATAACTAAAGTCGGAATTTTAGTTCTATTAAAAATTTGATACCACTTTTTTCTATATTTAGAAAAATAGCAGTTTCAATTTTAGAGTAAGATAAATAGATAAATTGGAGTATAATTTTTTGTTGTAACATATAAAAATAAAGATAGTAACAGATTGCGGATGATTTACTTTCGAATTTGAATCTTTTAAAAACCACAATAACAAGGACGCAAATACCATATGGTGTTACGGATTTCCCTAAAACTTGAGCCACATGGGATGGTAAGCATCACAATATTGAAGAAGATAACCGTATGTTATACTTCCTTGAGTATTAATTTAGTCCAGTTTGACTATCTCAATGGTATGAAAACTGTAAAGTGGCTTGCGAAACAAATCATATATATATATGTCAAAACTCATAATATTTGAAGGATTTGGTGATAATTTATTTGGTACAAAATAATCAGTATAGCAATCCTGAAAGCCAGTGATTGTTGGAAGAAAAACTCAGTAAACTTTATATCAATAGTCTTGCCTTATATGGCTATGGTTGCTTTGATTAGTTTTGTCATACTTCTTTGGCTTCTTTTATGTTTTAATGATGATGAAAATAATAAAAAGATGATGAATCATATTATATGGGTAAAATTGATACAAACTGAAAGAGATAAAGGACACTAAAATATATATAAGTAACCTGTATGTCCCAAACGATGAAGAATAAATATCAGCCTAAAATTATTTAACCACACGTCTCAGACATTTTTATATGGTTGATTAGTAAGTTTCTCTGAGTTACTTAGTTAGCTAGATGGTATTTTGGGTTCTTGAAAAGGTATATATTTTTAATACGTAATTGTATATGTTTATGAAACTTCTGAAGGTCAACCATGACAATTGATAATATATTCTCTTTCAGTGCCAACAACTTATTAGATAGTAAATGTTCTAGTCAGAACTTTCGTTGTTGAAATTGATAGTTCATTTTATATTCACTTTGATGCGTTCTTTTTTATTTTTTGGAACACTCGGCTTTGATGCGTTCACATTACTATTACGTAAAGGAGTAAAGATCAACATCACTTCTTGTTGCAATTTTTGACCAAGACTTGCAATAATGCCTTAAGAGTCAAACCTTTCACGTTTCTTCTCAACCTAAATAACATCACAGAAGATGAAACTCTTCACACGAACAAAAATAATACAATCAAGAAATGTTTTTTCTCTTTCAAGCAGTTCTTGTTCTCTTCTTTCACAACTCCCATGGCTACTTCATCCCAACAGGATCTGTAGGAATCGGCTACAACGGCTACTTCACTCTAACCAACACAACAAAACACGCACACGGTCAAGCTTTCGACAGCAACCCAGTTTCATTCACAAACTCATCCACAAACATCACAACATCTTTCACAGTCAACTTTTTCTTCGCGATCGTCCCTGAGCATAACCATCAAGGCTCACACGGTATGGCTTTCGTTATCTCTCCCACAAGAGGCCTTCCCGGAGCTTCCTCCGACCAGTACCTAGGGATATTCAACGAGACAACCAACGGTAAAGCTTCTAACAACGTGATAGCTATCGAGTTAGATGTACATAAAGATGAAGAGTTTGGTGATATCGATGATAATCATGTTGGAGTTAATATTAATGGTATGAGATCTGTTGTCTCTGCTTCTGCTGGTTACTATGATGACAAAGATGGAAAGTTTAGGAAGCTTTCTTTAATTAGTAGAAATGTAATGAGGCTTTCTATCGTTTATAGTCAACCTGATAAGCAACTTAACGTTACTCTCTTCCCTGCTAACATCTCTGTTCCACCTCGAAAACCGCTTTTCTCGTTGAACAAAGACCTCTCTCCGTATCTACTTGAAGAGAAAATGTATCTTGGATTCACTGCATCGACTGGATCAGTTGGTGCAATCCATTACATGATGGGTTGGTTCATCACTGGAGAGATCGAGTTTCCGAGGTTAGAGTTTGGTATGCTACCGATCCTTCCATCATATCCCAAGAAAGCATCTCATAGAACAAAGACCATTTTAGCTGTCTGCTTAACTGTATCCGTAATCGTTGCGTTAATCGCCACGTGGATCGGTTTCGTCTTTTACTTGAGGCACAAGAAAGTTAAAGAGGTTCTTGAAGAGTGGGAGATACAATATGGACCTCATAGGTTTGCTTATAAGGAGCTTTTCAATGCCACAAAGGGTTTCAAGGAGAAACAACTTCTCGGAAGAGGAGGTTTTGGTCAAGTCTATAAAGGAACTCTTCAGGGTTCTGACGCAGAGATCGCTGTGAAACGGACTTCTCATGATTCAAGACAAGGTATGAGCGAGTTCCTTGCTGAGATATCGACCATTGGTCGGCTTAGACATCCAAATCTCATCAGGCTTTTGGGGTATTGTAAGCATAAAGAAGATCTCTACTTGGTATATGACTTTATGCCTAATGGTAGCCTTGACAAGTATCTATATTACCATAACAACGAGAATCAAGAACGGCTTACTTGGGAGCAACGTTTCAAGATTATCAAAAACATTGCATCTGCTTTACTATATCTTCATCAAGAATGGGTGCAAGTCATCATCCATCGAGATATTAAACCGGCTAATGTACTTATCGACCATGAAATGAATGCAAGGCTAGGAGATTTCGGTTTAGCTAAGCTGTATGATCAGGGTTTTGATCCAGAGACATCTAAAGTTGCGGGAACGTTAGGGTATATAGCACCAGAGTTTCTAAGAACTGGTAGAGCAACTACGAGCACTGATGTTTATGCATTTGGGCTGGTTATGCTTGAAGTGGTATGTGGTAGGAGGTTGATTGAGAGACGTGCAGGGGAAGACGAAGAGGTTCTTGTGGATTGGATTCTTGAGCTTTGGGAGAAAGGAGAAGACA
>CAJHQQ010005458.1:0-16923 GCA_905132885.1 Moricandia moricandioides
GTAGCTCTCCTTATGTCTTCTCTTAACTCTCTTCTGATGTCATTGAGATTGGTCCTCATCATCTCGGTCATGGTTGCCACATACTTTGGTTAAGTTGATTTGGTCATTGCTTCCATGAGGAGTTTGTTTTCTCCTGACGAGTTCGGCCTCTTCCTCAGACTCGGACACCATTGTACCTGCTTATAAACAAACAAGACAACCAGTAAAGAGTTCTAGGGAAGAAGACAAGGCAAAAAGGAAAAAGAAAACAAGTAAAAAGGAAAAACAACCAAGCTTCTCTCGCAAGACAACTAGTGAAAAGGAAATCGGCTTAAAAAGGAAATCGATTGCAAGCAAAATGGAATAGCTTCTAATCTTTTTCCTAAACACTTCTAAGGTTTCCTAGCAACCTAACAAGCTTCTTTTACTCGTGTTCTAGGTGATAAACAACTTAGAGCAAGACACAACGCAATCGACAAGTAAAGGTATGCGGCTAGGGTTCTTCTCTCACTAGGGGTTTCCGGATGAGTCCAAATAAGGAAAGTCTAAAATTCTTGTCTTAAACTTTCATGCAGTCACGAGCAGCCCTAAGGTAAAAGAGTTCTAATGCTTATTCAAGTTGATTTAGATTGAACACAGATTGAATGACAAAAGAACACAACCGGGAACACAAGATGCTACACGGATGCGATTAACAAAAGTAAACAAGGAATCAAACAAGAAACAAAAACAAAGAGAGAAAGCGAGTACTTCCCAACCAAAGTTGCTCTGATACCACTTGATGCGTCCCTAGGATGCTCCTTGGTTGATGGGAATGGATAATCCTTGCAAGAACGAATCAAAGACTCAAGTCCTTCAAGGCGTGTGGATTGGATGGTGACACAAGAGGGATGAATGAACTCTTGATACTCCTAGATGAATGGTTTGGATATTACACACCAAACTTATCACCCTTAAGCTCTGGATATGACACACCAGACTCGGCACACTTCTTTAGAGAGAGAGAGAGCCGCAAAAGATGAATGACTTCAATAGAAAAGGTTGCGTGAGTACAATAGGGCATAAGGGACCCTTTAAATAAGAAACCAGAGACATGCCTCTAGGGTTTCGACAATGATTCAAAAAAAGGAAAGAAATAAAAACTATAGTCTAAAGTTTAAAATGAAATAACAAGTAACTTCTATTAGACTTGGACCGAGTGTAGCACTTAGGTGATTTGTAGACATGTTGTGGCCTCGTTAAAAACCTTCCTCCTGGAAAACCTCGTGGGACAAAACCAAAAGCAAGGAAAAGAGCACGCACTCCATGTCTTCCTAGACACTACCTCAGTTTGGTGTAGAGATGGCTTGAATGGTGATCAAGACATCTCGGATCAAACCTTGTCCAAGACCTTCTTGTTGTGGATGTGAAGTGAGTAATCCAACAACATTCTCCTTGAGCTTCTTGACTCTGGAACGAGTCATGGGACCTTCAGGAATGGTTAGAGCATCCTCATCAAATGGTTGATGCATTGTGGCTTCATGTTGCTCATCTAAACTTTCCTCATTGTCCTCCTTAGTGATCCGGTCCATAATAAACCAGAACGAATCACGATGTAAGAAGCTTTATTTGGACTTATAAATCAGTGGATAATAACCCTGAAGTTGAATCAATATCATAGGAGTTATGATGAAGAAGTTATCCCACTTTTAACCGAAGTGATTCCAATTTACCCTGTTTGGAGATTTTTCAATTTCTTCTTGATTCTAGTTAAACCAGAATGAATCACGATGTAAGAAGCTTGATTTGGAATCATAGATCAGTGTATAATCACCCTGAAGTTGAATAAATATCATAGGAGTTATGATGAAGAAGTTATCCCACTTTTAACCGAAGTGATTCCAGTTTACCCTGTTTGGAGATTTTGCAATTTCTTCTTGATTCTAATCAAACCTGAATGAATCACGATGTAAGAAGCTTGATTTGGACTCATAAATCAGTGGATAATCACCCTGAAGTTGAATCAATATCATAGGAGTTATGATGAAGAAGTTATCCCACTTTTAACCAAAGTGATTCTAATTTACCCTTTTTGGAGATTTTGCAATTTCTTCTTGATTCTAAACAAACCAGAATGAATCACGATGTAAGAACATTTATTTGGCCTCATAAATCAGTTTATTATCACCCTGAAGTTGAATCAATATCATAGGAGTTATGATGAAGAAATTATCCCACCTTTAACCGAAGTGATTCCAGTTTACCCTGTTTGGAGATTTTGCATTTTCTTCTTGATTCTAATCAAACCAGAATGAATCACGATGTAAGAAGCTTGATTTGGACTCATAAATCAGTTTATAATGACCCTGAAGTTGAATCAATATCATAGGAGTTATGATGAAGAAGTTATCCCACTTTTAACCGAAGTAATTCCAGTTTACCCTGTTTGAAGATTTTACAATTTCTTCTTGATTCTAATCAAACCAGAATGAATCACGATGTAAGAATCTTGATTTGGTCTCATAAATCAGTGGATAATCACCATGAAGTTGAATCAATATCATAGGAGTTATGATGAAGAAATTATCCCACTTTTAACCGAAGTGATTCCAGTTTACCCTGTTTGGAGATTTTGCATTTTCTTCTTGATTCTAATCAAACCAGAATGAATCACGATGTAAGAAGCTTGATTTGGACTCATAAATCAGTGGATAATCACCCTGAAGTTGAATCAATATCATAAGAGTTATGATGAAGAAGTTATCCCACTTTTAACCGAAGTGATTTCAGTTTACCCTGTTTGGAGATTTTGCATTTTATTCTTGATTCTAATCAAACCAGATTGAATCACGATGTAAGAAGCTTTATTTGGCCTCATAAATCAGTTTATAATCACCCTGAAGTTGAATGAATATCATAGGAGTTATGATGAAGAAGTTATCCCACTTTTAACCGAAGTGATTCCAGTTTATCCTGTTTGGAGATTTTGCAATTTCTTCTTGATTCTAATCAAACCTGAATGAATCACGATGTAAAAAGCTTGATTTGGACTCATAAATCAGTGGATAATCACCCTGAAATTGAATCAATATCATAGGAGTTATGATGAAGAAGTTATCCCACTTTAAACCAAAGTGATTCTAATTTACCCTTTTTGGAGATTTTGCAATTTCTTCTTGATTCTAATCAAACCAGAATGAATCACGATGTAAGAAGCTTTATTTGGCCTCATAAATCAGTTTATAATCACCCTGAAGTTGAATCAATATCATAGGAGTTATGATGAAGAAGTTATCCCACCTTTAACCGAAGTGATTCCAGTTTACACTGTTTGGAGATTTTGCATTTTCTTCTTGATTCTAATCAAACCATAATGAATCACGATGTAAGAAGCTTGGTTTGGACTCATAAATCTGTGTATAATCACCCTGAAGTTGAATCAATATCATAGGAGTTATGATGAAGAAGTTATCCCACTTTTAACCGAAGTGATTCCAGTTTACCCTGTTTGAAGATTTTGCAATTTCTTCTTGATTCTAATCAAACCAGAATGAATCACGATGTAAGAAGCTTGATTTGGACTCATAAATCAGTGGATAATAACCCTGAAGTTGAATCAATATCATAGGAGTTATGATGAAGAAGTTATCCCACTTTTAACCGAAGTGATTCCAGTTTACCCTGTTTGGAGATTTTACATTTTCTTCTTGATTCTAATCAAACCAGAATGAATCACGCTGTAAGAAGCTTGGTTTGGACTCATAAATCAGTGGATAATCACCCTGAAGTTGAATCAATATCATAACAGTTATGATGAAGAAGTTATCCCACTTTTAACCGAAGTGATTCCAGTTTACCCTGTTTAAAGATTTTGCAATTTCTTCTTGATTCTAATCAAACCAGATTGAATCAAGATGTAAGAAGCTTTATTTGGCCTCATAAATCAGTTTATAATCACCCTGAAGTTGAAGGAATATCATAGGAGTTATGATGAAGAAGTTATCCCACTTTTAACCGAAGTGATTCGAGTTTACCCTGTTTGGAGATTTTGCAATTTCTTCTTGATTCTAATCAAACCTGAATTAATCACGATGTAAGAATCTTGATTTGAACTCATAAATCAGTGGATAATCACCCTGAAATTGAATCAATATCATAGGAGTTATGATGAAGAAGTTATCCCACTTTTAACTGAAGTGATTCCAATTTACCCTGTTTGGAGATTTTTCAATTTCTTCTTGATTCTAGTTAAACCAGAATGAATCACGATGTAAGAAGCTTGATTTGGACTCATAAATCAGTGGATAATCACCCTGAAGTTGAATCAATATCATAGGAGTTATGATGAAGAAGTTATCCCACCTTTAACCAAAGTGATTCAAGTTTACCATGTTTGAAGATTTTCCATTTTCATCTTGATTCTAATCAAACCGGAATGAATAACGATGTAAGAAGCTTGATTTGGACTCATAAATCAGTGGATAATCACCCTGAAGTTGAATCAATATCATAAGAGTTATGATGAAGAAGTTATCCCACTTTTAACCGAAGAGATTCCAGTTTACCCTGTTTGGAAATTTTGCGATTTCTTTTTGATTCTAATCAAACCAGAATGAATCACGATGTAAAAAGCTTTATTTAGACTCATAAATCAGTGGATAATCACCCTGAAGCTGAATCAATATAATAGGAGTTATGATGAAGAAGTTCTCCCACTTTTAACCGAAGTGTTTCCAGTTTACCCTGTTTGGAAATTTTACAATTTCTTCTTGATTCTTGTTAAACCAGAATGAATCACGATGTAAGAAGCTTGATTTGGACTCATAAATCAGTGGATAATCACCTTGAAGTTGAATAAATATCATAGGAGTTATGATGAAGAAGTTATCCCACTTTTAACCGAAGTGATTCCAGTTTACCCTGTTTGGAGATTTTGCAATTTGTTCTTGATTCTAATCAAACCTGAATGAATCACTATGTAAGAAGCTTGATTTGAACTCATAAATCAGTGGATAATCACCCTGAAGTTGAATCAATATCATAAGAGTTATGATGAAGAAGTTATCCCACCTTTAACCAAAGTGATTCAACTTTACCCTGTTTGGAGATTTTGCATTTTCTTCTTGATTCTAATCAAACCAGAATGAATCACGATGTAAGAAGCTTGATTTGGACTCATAAATCAGTGTATAATCACCCTGAAGTTGAATCAATATCATAGGAGTTATGATGAAGAAGTTATCCTACTTTTAACCGAAGTGATTCCAGTTTACCTTGTTTGAAGATTTTGCAATTTCTTCTTGATTCTTATCAAACCAGAATGAATCACGATGTAAGAAGATTGATTTGGACTCATAAATCAGTGGATAATCACCCTGAAGTTGAATCAATATCATAGGAGTTATGATGAAGAAGTTATCCCACTTTTAACCGAAGTGATTCCAGTTTACTCTGTTTGGAGATTTTGCATTTTCTTCTTGATTCTAATCAAACCAGAATGAATCACGATGTAAGAAGCTTGATTTGGACTCATAAATCAGTGGATAATCACCTTGAAGTTGAATGAATATCATAGGAGTTATGATGAAGAAGTTATCCCACTTTTAACCGAATTGATTCCAGTTTACCCTGTTTGGAGATTTTGCAATTTCTTTTTGATTCTAGTTAAACCAGAATGAATCACGATATAAGAAGCTTGATTTGGACTCATCAATCAGTGGATAATCACCCTGAAGTTGAATCAATATCATAGGAGTTATGATGAAGACGTTATCCCACCTTTAACCGAAGTGATTCCAGTTTACCCTGTTTGGAGATTTTGCAATTTCTTCTTGATTCTAATCAAACCTGAATGAATCACGATGTAAGAAGCTTGATTTAGACTCATAAATCAGTGGATAATCACCCTGAAATTGAATCAATATCATAGGAGTTATGATGAAGAAGTTATCCCACTTTAAACCAAAGTGATTCTAATTTACCCTTTTTGGAGATTTTGCAATTTCTTCTTGATTCTAATCAAACCAGAATGAATCACGATGTAAGAAGCTTTATTTGGCCTATCAGTTTATAATCACCCTGAAGTTGTATCAATATCATAGGAGTTATGATGAAGAAGTTATCCCACCTTTAACCGAAGTGATTCCAGTTTACACTGTTTGGAGATTTTGCATTTTCTTCTTGATTCTAGTTAAACCAGAATGAATCACAATGTAAGAAGCTTGATTTGGACTCATAAATCAGTGGATAATCACCCTAAAGTTGAATCAATATCATAAGAGTTATGATGAAGAAGTTATCCCACTTTTAACCGAAGTGATTCCAGTTTACTCTGTTTAGAGATTTTACAATTTCTTCTTGATTCTAATCAAACCTGAATGAATCACGATGTAAGAAGCTTGATTTGGACTCATAAATCAGTGGATAATCACCCTGAAGTTGAATCAATATCATAGGAGTTATGATGAAGAAGTTATCCCACTTCCAACCGAAGTGATTCCAGTTTACCCTGTTTGGAGATTTTGCATTTTCTTCTTGATTCTAATCAAACCAGAATGAATCACGATGTAAGAAGCTTGATTCGGACTCATAAATCAGTGGATAATCACCCTGAAGTTGAATCAATATCATAGGAGTTATGATGAAGAAGTTATCCCACTTTTAACCGAAGTGATTCCAGTTTATCTTGTTTGAGGATTTTGTAATTTCTTCTTGATTCTAATTAAACCAGAATGAATCACAATGTAAGAAGCTTGATTTTGACTCATAAATCAGTGGATAATCAACCTGTAGTTGAAACAATATCATAAGAGTTATGATGAAGAAGTTATCCCACTTTTAACCGAAGTGCTTCCAGTTTACCCTGTTTGGAGATTTTGCAATTTCTTCTTGATTCTAATCAAACCTGAATGAATCACGATGTAAGAAGCTTGATTTGGACTCATAAATCAGTGGATAATCACCCTGAAGTTGAATGAATATCATAGGCGTTATGATGAAGAAGTTATCCCACTTTTAACCGAAGTGATTCCAGTTTACCCTGTTTGGAGATTTTAAAATTTCTTCTTAATTCTAATCAAACCAGATTGAATCACGATGTAAGAAGCTTTATTTGGCCTCATAAATCAGTTTATAATCACCCTGAAGTTGAATGAATATCATAGGAGTTATGATGAAGAAGTTATCCCACTTTTAACCGAAGTGATTCCAGTTTACCCTGTTTGGAGATTTTGCAATTTCTTCTTGATTCTAATCAAACCTCAATGAATCACGATGTAAGAAGCTTGATTTGGACTCATAAATAAGTGGATAATCACCCTGAAATTGAATCAATATCATAGGAGTTATGATGAAGAAGTTATCCCACTTTTAACCGAAGTGATTCCAATTTACCCTGTTTGAAGATTTTTCAATTTCTTCTTGATTCTAGTTAAACCAGAATGAATCACGATGTAAGAAGCTTGATTTGGACTTATAAATCAGTGGATAATAACCCTGAAGTTGAATCAATATCATAGGAGTTATGATGAAGAAGTTATCACACTTTTAACCAAAGTGATTCCAATTTATCCTGTTTGGAGATTTTTCAATTTCTTCTTGATTCTAGTTAAACCAGAATGAATCACGATGTAAGAAGCTTGATTTGGACTCATAAATCTGTGGATAATCACCCTGAAGTTGAATCAATATCATAGGAGTTATGATGAAGAAGTTATCCCACTTTTAACCAAAGTGATTCCAATTTAGCCTGTTTGGAGATTTTGCAATTTCTTCTTGATTCTAATCAAACCCCAATGAATCACGATGTAAGAAGCTTTATTTGGCCTCATAAATCAGTTTATAATAACCCTGAAGTTGAATCAATATCATAGGAGTTATGATGAAGAAGTTATCCCACTTTTAACCGAAGTGATTCCAGTTTATCATGTTTGGAGATTTTGCATTTTCTTCTTGATTCTAATCAAAGCAGAATGAATGACGATGTAAGAAGCTTGATTTGGACTCATAAATCAGTGGATAATCACCCTGAAATTGAATCAATATCATAAGAGTTATGATGAAGAAGTTATCCCACTTTTAACCGAAGTGATTCCAGTTTACCCTGTTTGGAGATTTTGCAATTTCTTCTTAATTCTAATAAAACCAGATTGAATCACGATGTAAGAAGCTTTATTTGGCCTCATAAATCAGTTTATAATCACCCTGTAAGTTGAATGAATATGATTGGAGTTATGATGAAGAAGTTATCCCAGTTTTAACCGAAGTGATTCCAGTTTACTCTGTTTGGAGATTTTGCAATTTCTTCTTGATTCTAATCAAACCAGAATGAATCACGGTGTAAGAAGCTTTATTTTACTCATAAATCAGTTTATAATCACCCTGAAGTTGAATCAATATTATAGGAGTTATGATGAAGAAGTTATTCCACCTTTAACCGAAGTGAATTCAGTTTACCCTGTTTGGAGATTTTGCATTTTCTTCTTGATTCTAATCAAACCAGAATGAATCACGATGTAAGAAGCTTTATTTGGACTCATAAATCAGTGGATAATCACCCTGAAGTTGAATCAATATCATAGGAGTTATGATGAAGAAGTTATCCCACTTTTAAACGAAGTAATTGCTCTTTACCCTGTTTTGAGATTTTGTAATTTCTTCTTGATTCTATTCAAAGCAGAATGAATCACGATTTAAGAAGCTTGATTTGGACTCATAAATCAGTGTATAATCACCCTGAAGTTGAATCAATATAATAGGAGTTATGATGAAGAAGTTATCCCACCTTTAACCAAAGTGATTCCAGTTTATCCTGTTTGAAGATTTTTCATTTTCATCTTGATTCTAATCAAACAAAAATTAATCACTATGTAAGAAGCTTGATTTGGACTCATAAATCAGTGGATAATCACCCTGAAGTTGAATTAATATCATAGGAGTTATGATGAATAAATTATCCCACTTTTAACCGAAGTTATTACAGTTTACCCTGTTTGGAGATTTTGCATTTTCTTCTTGATTCTAATCAAACCAGAATGAATCACGATGTAAGAAGCTTGATTTGGACTCATAAATCAGTGGATAATCACCATGAAGTTGAATCAATATCATAAGAGTTATGATGAAGAAGTTATCCCACTTTTAACCGAAGTGATTCCAGTTTACCCTGTTTGGAGATTTTGCATTTTCTTCTTGATTCTAATCAAACCAGATTGAATCACGATGTAAGAAGCTTTATTTGGCCTCATAAATCAGTTTATAATCAACCTGAAGTTGAATGAATATCATCAGAGTTATGATGAAGAAGTTATCCCACTTTGAACCGAAGTGATTTCAGTTTACCCTGTTTGGAGATTTTGCAATTTCTTCTTGATTCTAATCAAACCTGAATGAATTACGATGTAAGAAGCTTGATTTGGACTCATAAATCAGTGGATAATCACCCTGAAATTGAATCAATATCGTAGGAGTTATGATGAAGAAGTTATCCCACTTTTAACCAAAGTGATTCCAATTTACCATTTTTAGAGATTTTTTAATTTCTTCTTGATTCTAATCAAACCAGAATGAATCACGATGTAAGAAGCTTTATTTGGACTTATAAATCAGTGGATAATAACCCTGAAGTTGAATCAATATCATAGGAGTTATGATGAAGAAGTTATCCCACTTTTAACCGAAGTGATTCCAATTTACCCTGTTTGGAGATTTTTCAATTTCTTCTTGATTCTAGTTAAACCAGAATGAATCACGATGTAAGAAGCTTGATTTGGACTCATAAATCTGTGGATAATCACCCTGAAGTTGAATCAATATCATAGGAGTTATGATGAAGAAGTTATCCCAATTTTACCGAAGTGATTACAGTTTACCCTGTTTGGAGATTTTTTAATTTCTTTTTGATTCTAATCAAACCAGAATGAATCACGATGTAAGAATCTTGATTTGGACTCATAAATCAGTGTATAATCACCTTGAAGTTGAATCAATATCATAGGAGTTATGATGAAGAAGTTATCCCACTTTTAACCGAAGTGATTCCAGTTTACCCTGTTTGAAGATTTTGCAATTTCTTCTTGATTCTAATCAAACCAGAATGTATCGGGATGTAAGAAGCTTGATTTGGACTCATAAATCAGTGGATAATCACCCTGAAGTTGAATCAATATCATAAGAGTTATGATGAAGAAGTTATCCCACTTTTAACCGAAGTGATTCCAATTTACCCTGTTTGGAGATTTTGCAATTTCTTCTTGATTCTAATCAAACCAGATTGAATCACGATGTAAGAAGCTTTATTTGGCCTCATAAATCAGTTTATAATCAACCTGAAGTTGAATGAATATCATAAGAGTTATGATGAAGAAGTTATCCCACTTTTAACCGAAGTGATTCCAGTTTACCCTGTTTTGAGATTTTGCAATTTCTTCTTGATTCTAATCAAACCTGAATGAATTACGATGTAAGAAGCTTGATTTGGACTCATAAATCAGTGGATAATCACCCTGAAATTGAATCAATATCGTAGGAGTTATGATGAAGAAGTTATCCCACTTTTAACCAAAGTGATTCCAATTTACCATTTTTAGAGATTTTTTAATTTCTTCTTGATTCTAATCAAACCAGAATGAATCACGATGTAAGAAGATTTATTTGGATTTATAAATCAGTGGATAATAACCCTGAAGTTGAATCAATATCATAGGAGTTATGATGAAGAAGTTATCCCACTTTTAACCGAAGTGATTCCAATTTACCCTGTTTGGAGATTTTTCAATTTCTTCTTGATTCTAGTTAAACCAGAATGAATCACGATGTAAGAAGCTTGATTTGGACTCATAAATCTGTGGATAATCACCCTGAAGTTGAATCAATATCATAGGAGTTATGATGAAGAAGTTATCCCAATTTTACCAAAGTGATTACATTTTACCCTGTTTGGAGATTTTGCAATTTCTTTTTGATTCTAATCAAACCAGAATGAATCACGATGTAAGAAGCTTGATTTGGAATCATAAATCAGTGTATAATCACCCTGAAGTTGAATAAATATCATAGGAGTTATGATGAAGAATTTATCCCACTTTTAACCGAATTGATTCCAGTTTACCCTGTTTGGAGATTTTGTAATTTCTTCTTGATTCTAGTTAAACCAGAATGAATCACGATGTAAGAAGCTTGATTTGGACTCATCAATCAGTGGATAATCACCATGAAGTTGAATCAATATCATAGGAGTTATGATGAAGAACTTATCCCACCTTTAACCGAAGTGATTCCAGTTTACCCTGTTTGAAGATTTTCTATTTTCATCTTGATTCTAATCAAACCGGAATGAATAACGATGTAAGAAGATTGATTTGGACTCATAAATCAGTGGATAATCACCCTGAAGTTGAATCAATATCATAAGAGTTATGATGAAGAAGTTATCCCACTTTTAACCGAAGTGATTCCAGTTTACACTGTTTGGAAATTTTGAAATTTCTTCTTGATTCTAGTTAAACTAGAATGAATCATGATGAAGAAGCTTGATTTGGACTCATAAATCAGTGGATAATCACCCTGAAGTTGAATCAATACCATAGGAGTTATGATGAAGAAGTTATCCCACTTTTAACCGAAGTGATTCCAGTTTACCCTGTTTGGAGATTTTGCAATTTCTTCTTGATTCTAATCAAACCTGAATGAATCACGATGTAAGAAGCTTGATTTGGACTCATAAATCAGTGGATAATCACCCTGAAATTGAATCAATATCATAGGAGTTATGATGAAGAAGTTATCCCACTTTTAACCAAAGTGATTCCAATTTACCATTTTTGGAGATTTTGCAATTTCTTCTTGATTCTAATCAAACCAGAATGAATCAAGATGTAAGAAGCTTTATTTGGCCTCATAAATCAGTTTATAATCACCTTGAAGTTGAATCAATATCATAGGAGTTATGATGAAGAAGTTATCCCACCTTTAATCGAAGTGATTCCAGTTTACCCAGTTTGGAGATTTTGCATTTTCTTCTTGATTCTAATCAAACCAGATTGAATCACGATGTAAGAAGCTTGATTTGGACTCATAAATATCATAGGATTTATGATGAAGAAGTTATCCCACTTTTAACTGAAGTGATTCCAGTTTATCCTGTTTGGAGATTTTACAATTTCTTCTTGATTCTAGTTAAACCAGAATGAATCACGATGTAAGAAGCTTGATTTGGACTCATAAATTAGTGGATAATCACCCTGAAGTTGAATCAATATCATAGGAGTTATGATGAAGAAGTTATCCCACTTCCAACCGAGCTGATTCCAGTTTACCCTGTTTGAAGATTTTGCATTTTCTTCTTGATTCTAATCAAACCAGAATGAATCACGATGTAAGAAGCTTGATTTGGACTCATAAATCAGAGGATAATCATCCTGAATTTGAATCAATATCATAGGAGTTATGATGAAGAAGTTATCCCTCTTTTAACCGAAGTGATTCCAGTTTACCTGTTTGGAAATTTTGCAATTTCTTCTTGATTCTTGTTAAACCAGAATGAATCACGATGAGAGAAGCTTGATTTGGACTCATAAATCAGTGGATAATCACCCTGAAATTGAATCAATATCGTAGGAGTTATGATGAAGAAGTTATCCCACTTTTAACCAAAGTGATTCGAATTTACCATTTTTAGAGATTTTTTAATTTCTTCTTGATTCTAATCAAACCAGAATGAATCACGATGTAAGAAGCTTTATTTGGACTTATAAATCAGTGGATAATAACCCTGAAGTTGAATCAATATCATAGGAGTTATGATGAAGAAGTTATACCACTTTTAACCGAAGTGATTCCACTTTACCCTGTTTGGAGATTTTGCAATTTCTTCTTGATTCTAGTTAAACCAGAATGAATAACGATGTAAGAATCTTGACTTGGACTCATAAATTAGTGTATAATCACCCTGATGTTGAATCACTATCATAGGAGTTATTATGAAGAAGTTATCCCACTTCCAACCGAAGTGATTCCAGTTTACCCTGTTTGGAGATTTTTCATTTTCTTCTTGATTCTAATCAAACCAGAATGAATCACGATGTAAGAAGCTTGATTTGGACTCATAAATCAGTGATAATCACCCTGAAGTTGAATCAATATCATAGGATTTATGATGAAGAAGTTATCCCACTTTTAACTGAAGTGATTCCAGTTTATCCTGTTTGGAGATTTTACAATTTCTTCTTGATTCTAGTTAAACCAGAATGAATCACGATGTAAGAAGCTTGATTTGGACTCATAAATTAGTGGATAATCACCCTGAAGTTGAATCAATATCATAGGAGTTATGATGAAGAAGTTATCCCACTTCCAACCGAGGTGATTCCAGTTTACCCTGTTTGGAGATTTTGCATTTTCTTCTTGATTCTAATCAAACCAGAATGAATCACGATGTAAGAAGCTTGATTTGGACTCATAAATCAGAGGATAATCATCCTGAATTTGAATCAATATCATAGGAGTTATGATGAAGAAGTTATCCCTCTTTTAACCGAAGTGATTCCAGTTTACCCTGTTTGGAAATTTTGCAATTTCTTCTTGATTCTTGTTAAACCAGAATGAATCACGATGAGAGAAGCTTGATTTGGACTCATAAATCAGTGGATAATCACCCTGAACTTGAATTAGTATCATAGGATTTATGATGAAGATGTTATCCCACTTTTAACCGAAGTGATTCCAGTTTACCCTGTTTGGAGATTTTGCATTTTCTTCTTGATTCTAATCAAACCAGAATGAATCACGATGTAAGAAGCTTTATTTGGACTCATAAATCAGTGGATAATCACCCTGAAGTTGAATCAATATCATAGGAGTTATGATGAAGAAGTTATCCCACTTTTAACCGAAGTAATTCCAGTTTATCCTGTTTGGAAGATTTTACAATTTCTTCTGCATTCTAATCAAACCAGAATGAATCACGATGTAAGAAGCTTTATTTGGACTCATAAATCAGTGGATAATCACCCTCAAGTTGAATCAATATCATAGGAGTTATGATGAAGAAGTTATCCTCACTTTTAACCAAAGTGATTCCAGTTTACCCTGTTTTGAAATTTTGCAATTTCTTCTTGATTCTAGTTAAACCTAAATGAATCATGATGTAAGAAGCTTGATTTGGACTCATAAATCAGTGGATAATCACCCTGAAGATGAATCAATATCATTGGAGTTATGAAGAAGAAGTTATACCACTTTTAACCGAAGTGATTCCAGTTTACCCTGATTTGAAGATTTTGCAATTTCTTCTTAATAATAATAAAACCAGACTGAATCACGATGTAAGAAGCTTGATTTGGACTCATAAATCAGTGGATAATCGCCCTGAAGTTGAATCAATATTATAGGAGTTATGATGTATAAATTATCCCACTTTTAACCGAAGTGATTACAGTTTACCATGTTTGGATATTTTGCAATTTCTTCTTGATTCTAATCAAACCAGAATGAATAAGGATGTAAGAAGATTGATTTGGACTCGTAAATCAGTGGATAATCAACCTGAAGTTGAATCAATATCATAGGAGTTATGATGAACAAGTTATCCCACTTTTAACCGAAATGATTCCAGTTTATCCTGTTTGGAAGATTTTACAATTTCTTCTGCATTCTAGTTAAACCAGAATGAATCACGATGTAAGAAGCTCGATTTGGACTCATAAATTAGTGGATAATCACCCTGAAGTTGAATCAATATCATAGGAGTTATGATGAAGAAGTTATCCCACTTCCAACCGAAAGTGATTCCAGTTATCCTGTTTGGAGATTTTGCATTTTCTTCTTGATTCTAATCAAACCAGAATGAATCACGATGTAAGAAGCTTGATTTGGACTCATAAATCAGTGGATAATCACCCTGAAGTTGATTCAATATCATAAGAGTTATGATGAAGAAGTTATCCCACTTTTAACCGAAGTGATTCCAGTTTATCCTGTTTGGAGATTTTGCAATTTCTTCTTAATTCTAATCAAACCAGTTTGAATCACGATGTATGAAGCTTTATTTGGCCTCAAAAATCAGTTTATAATCACCCTGAAGTTGAATGAATATCATAGGAGTTATGATGAAGAAGTTATCCCACTTTTAACCGAAAGTGATTCCAGTTTACCCTGTTTGGAGATTTTGCAATTTCTTCTTGATTCTAATCAAACCTCAATGAATCACGATGTAAGAAGCTTTGATTTGGACTCATAAATAAGTGGATAATCACCCTGAAATTGAATCAATATCATAGGAGTTATGATGAAGAAGTTATCCCACTTTTAACCGAAGTGATTCCAATTTACCCTGTTTTGAGATTTTTCAATTTCTTCTTGATTCTAGTTAAACCAGAATGAATCACGATGTAAGAAGCTTGATTTGGACTTATAAATCAGTGGATAATAACCCTGAAGTTGAATCAATATCATAGGAGTTATGATGAAGAAGTATATCCCACTTTTAACCAAAGTGATTCCAATTTACCCCTGTTTTGGAGATTTTTCAATTTCTTCTTGATTCTAGTTAAACCAGAATGAATCACGATGTAAGAAGCTTTGATTTGGACTCATAAATCTGTGGATAATCACCCTGAAGTTGAATCAATATCATAGGAGTTATGATGAAGAAGTTATCCCACTTTTAACCAAAGTGATTCCAATTTAGCCTGTTTGGAGATTTTGCAATTTCTTCTTGATTCTTAATCAAACCCCAATGAATCACGATGTAAGAAGCTTTATTTGGCCTCATAAATCAGTTTATAATAACCCTGAAGTTGAATCAATATCATAGGAGTTATGATGAAGAAGTTATCCCCACTTTTAACCGAAGTGATTCCAGTTTATCATGTTGGAGATTTTGCATTTTCTTCTTGATTCTAATCAAAGCAGAATGAATGACGATGTAACAAGCTTGATTTGGACTCATAAATCAGTGGATAATCACCCTGAAGTTGAATCAATATCATAAGGGTTATGATGAAGAAGTTATCCCACTTTTAACCGAAGTGATTCCAGTTTACCCTGATTGGAGATTTTGCAATTTCTTCTTGATTCTAATAAAACCAGATTGAATCACGATGTAAGAAGCTTTATTTGGCCTCATAAATCAGTTTATAATCACCCTGAAGTTGAATGAATATCATTGGAGTTATGATGAAGAAGTTATCCCAGTTTTAACCGAAGTGATTCCAGTTTACTCTGTTTGGAGATTTTGCAATTTCTTCTTGATTCTAATCAAACCAGAATGAATCACGATGTAAGAAGCTTTATTTTACTCATAAATCAGTTTATAATCACCCTTAAGTTGAATCAATATCATAGGAGTTATGATGAAGAAGTTATTCCACCTTTAACCGAAGTGAATTAAGTTTACCCTGTTTGGAGATTTTGCATTTTCTTCTTGATTCTAATCAAACCAGAATGAATCACGATGTAAGAAGCTTTATTTGGACTCATAAATCAGTGGATAATCACCCTGAAGTTGAATCAATATCATAGGAGTTATGATGAAGAAGTTATCCCACTTTTAATCGAAGTAATTCCTCTTTACCCTGTTTTGAGATTTTGCAATTTCTTCTTGATTCTATTCAAAGCAGAATGAATCACGATTTAAGAAGCTTGATTTGGACTCATAAATCAGTGTATAATCACCCTGAAGTTGAATCAATATAATAGGAGTTATGATGAAGAAGTTATCCCACCTTTAACCAAAGTGATTCCAGTTTATCCTGTTTGAAGATTTTGCATTTTCATCTTGATTCTAATCAAACCAGAATGAATCACGATGTAAGAAGCTTGATGTGGACTCATAAATCAGTGGATAATCACCCTGAAGTTGAATTAATATCATAAGAGTTATGATGAATAAATTATCCCACTTTTAACCGAAGTGATTACAGTTTACCATGTTTCGAGATTTTGCAATTTCTTCTGGATTCTAATCAA
>CAJHQQ010005459.1:0-16900 GCA_905132885.1 Moricandia moricandioides
TTTTGGAGAATTTGCATTTTCTTAAACCAGAATGAATCACGATGTAAGAAGCTTGATTTGGACTCATAAATCAGTGGATAATCACCCTGAAGTTTAATCAATATCATATGAGTTATGATGAAGAAGTTATCCCACTTTTAACCGAAGTGATTCCAATTTACCCTATTTGAAGATTTTGCAATTTCTTCTTGATTATAATCAAAACTGAATGAATCACGATTTAAGAAGATTTATTTGGACTCATAAATCAGTGGATAATCACCCTGAAGTTGAATCAATATCATAGGAGTTATGATGAAGAAGTTATCCCACTTTTAACCGAAGTGATTCCAATTTACCCTGTTTGGAGATTTTGCATTTTCTTCTTGATTCTAATCAAACCAGAATGAATCACGATGTAAGAAGCTTGATTTGGACTCATAAATCAGTGGATAATAACCCTGAAGTTGAATCAATATCATAAGAGTTATGATGAAGAAGTTATCCCACTTTTAACCTAAGTGATTCCAATTTACACTGTTTGGAGATTTTGCAATTTCTTCTTGATTCTAATCAAACCAGAATGAATCACGATTTAAGAAGCTTGATTTGTACTCATAAATCAGTGAATAATCACCCTGAAATTGAATGAATATCATAGGAGTTAAGATGAAGAAGTTATCCCACTTTGAACCGAAGTGATTCCAGTTTACCCTGTTTGGAGATTTTGCAATTTCTTCTTGATTCTAATCAAACTAGAATGAATCACTATGTAAGAATCTTGATTTGGACTCATAAATTAATGTATAATCACCCTGAAGTTGAATCAATATCATAGGAGTTGTGATGAAGAAGTTATCTCACCTTTAACCTAAGTGATTTCAGTTTACCCTTTTTTGGAGATTTTGCATTTTCTTTTTGATTCTAATCAAACCAGAATGAATCACGATTCAAGAAGCTTGATTTGGACTCATAAATCAGTGGATAATTACCCTGAAGTTAAGTCAATATCATAGGAGTTCTGATGAAGAAGTTATCCCACTTTTAACCGAAGTGATTCCAATTTATCCTGTTTGGAGATTTTGCAATATCTTCTTGATTCTAATCAAACTAGAATGAATCACGATTTAAGAAGCTTGATTTGGACTCATAAATCAGTGGATAATCACCCTGAAGTTGAATCAATATCATAGGAGTTATGATGAAGAAGTTATCCCACTTTTAACCGAAGTGATTCCAATTTACCCTGTTTAGAGATTTTGCAATTTCTTCTTGATTCTAATTAAACCAGAATGAATCACGATGTAAGTATTGACCTTAGGAAATGAACAAGACAAAGAGATGAAGAAGATGAGCTTACTTGGGAGAGAGGTCAGTCCGTACACATGTACGAAATGACTTTATACACAAGTCATTCACTAGTGACCAAGAAGAGACTTGAGAGGCAAGGAACAACAAGGGAACTCGCCAAGTTTGAATATTCAAATAGGAGAGAACCGGGAGGAAGCAAGAAGACAAGGGTGAGTTGTTTATAGTAAAACTCACATGTGCAGCTGCATCCACTTGCAACCAGACCGTTCAACACCTGTCCCTTTCTCTCTTCAGAGTCTCGACCCGAGCCACATTATTATATTCATTCTCTTTGTTTATTCAGTTTAGTACTGAAGGCAAATTGCCTATATAACTCGTGTATTCAGTTTATTCAGAAGTAAGGAATAAGAACTCCTTCCTATTCTCTTGTCTACAAACATCACTCTCTCCTCTCTCCACTATTCTCACGATTCAAACTCTCTCTCTCACCTATGTTCTTCAGTGTTCTTCATTTCATTTCTCACTAAGCTTACATGTTATCAGAGCTTTAAGCTCCTAACCACATTAATCTCTTCCGCAAAGTTGCTCTACTCATCTCACTCTCCCTTTTCAAACGATCAGTTCTTGATTATCTTGAAGAACACCCTTTTATCCAGTGGATATTAGCTCTGTTCTTACGAGTTTATCAACTGATCTTCACCCCTTTTCATCTCCTTTTCTTGAGACAAACGAGTTTAACTTACTCCTACCCGGTTCCCTACTACTTAAGTAATCAGAAACCAAATCCTTTCTCTCAAGAACACCCTTTTACCCGCTGGATAATAGTATTCAGAAATGGAACAAAGCAAGGCAGTGGTGATTCCAGTTACTCTAAATGGAGTAAACTACATTCTCTGGTCAAGATTGATCAAGAATGCCCTTGGTGGAAGAGGTCTATGGTCCCATATTACTTCAGATGAGGCGCCAAGACAAACCACCGAAGGAGAAGATGGCAAGGAGATTGTGGTGGTAGATGAAGGCAAATGGAGTCAAGAGGACCTCATGGTGCTGTCTATCATCCAGAGCTCACTTGATGGTCCCATAATGGAGGCATACTCCTATTGTGAAACCGCAAAGGAACTGTGGGACACCCTACAAAAGGTTTATGGAAACATATCAAACCTTAGTAGGGTCTTTGAAGTGAAGAAGTCTATCAACTGTCTGAACCAGGAAGACATGGACTTTAACCAACACTTTGGTAAGTTCAGGGCTCTCTGGGCAGAGCTGGAAATGCTGAGGCCAAGCACTACTGATCCCACCATTCTGAATGAGAGGCGTGAGCAAGAAAAAGTATTTGGACTGCTCCTCACTCTCAACCCAGGCTATAATGATCTCATCAAACATATGCTAAGGGCAGACAAGTTACCTACCCTTGAAGAGGTGTGTGCTCAAATCCAAAAGGAGCAAGGCTCAGTGGGACTCTTTGGTGGAAAAGGTGACTTGAACATGGCTCACAAGGCTGAAGCCTCAGCTAATAAGGCCTTCTTCAAGTCAGACAACCGGCGAGTTACCTGTGAACATTGCAAGAAGGTTGGGCACATGAAGAACCAGAGTATATTTCAATGCCAATGCAGTTGCACACCCAGCTCAAGCAATGTGCTTAGTGGCTCAGTATCCAGAAGAGCATCAAACCTTTATGAGTAACTTAGATCAAGAATACATTCCCAAAACCTATGAAGAGGCAATGGAAATAGATGGGTGGAGAGAATCAGTGGGAGAAGAGATCAATGCTATGATCAAGAATGATACGTGGTTTGAAACTGAACTTCCAAAAGGCAAGAAGGCTGTGACAAGCAGGCTGCTCTTCACCATCAAGTACCTAGATAATGGAAAACCAGAAAGAAAGAAGACAAGAATGGTTGCAAGGGGATTCACTCAAACATATGGAGAAGATTATCTTGATACCTTTGCACCAGTGGCAAAACTACACACCATCAGAATCATCCTCTCACTTGCAACCAATTTGGAGTGGGACTTGTGGCAAATGGATGTGAAGAATGCCTTACTTCAAGGAGAACTAGAAGATGAAGTATACATGCGACCTCCTCCTGGTCTAGAAAGCATGGTTAAACCAGGAAATGTGTGGAGACTCAAGAAAGCTATCTATGGACTGAAACAATCACCAAGAGCCTGGTACCACAAGCTGAGCACCACCCTAAATGGTAAAGGGTTCAGTCGATCTGAGGCAGACCATACTCTGTTCACTCTTACCAGCCAACAAGGTATAGTTGTCATCCTTGTGTATGTTGATGATATCATCATCACAGGGAGTGACAAAGAAGGTATTCAATCTACCAAAATGTACTTAAAATCTGTGTTTGACATTAAGGACTTGGGTGAACTAAAGTATTTTCTTGGAATTGAAGTTTGCCGATCTAAAGGAGGGCTCTTCTTATCTCAAAGAAAATACACACTTGATCTCTTGAATGGAGCAGGTATACTTGGAGAAAAACCAGCCAAGACTCCATTGGAAGATTCCTATAAGATCTTGCGTGAGGGGGAGTATGAAGACACACCATTTGATGATCCAAAGCAGTACAGAAGACTACTGGGTAAGCTGATCTATCTAACCATAACTAGACCTGATATTTGATTTGCTGTGAATCAGGTGAGCCAGCATATGCAAGTGCCAAAGGTTCATCACTGGAAGATGGTGGAAAGAATACTTAGGTACCTCAGTGGAGCCCCTGGACAAGGTGTTTGGATGGGATGTAATGGCAACACAGAAGTGGTTGGATATTGTGATGCTGATTGGGCAGGAGACAGAAATGATAGAAATCAACTACTGGCTATTGCACCTTCATTGGAGGCAACCTGGTCACATGGAAAAGCAAGAAGAAAAAGGTGGTCTCATGTTCAAGTGCTGAAGCTGAATATAGAGCTATGAGGAAACTTACAAACGAGCTGGTTTGGATCAAAGGTCTACTCAAGGATTTAGGAATTGAGATCACTTCTCCAATCACAATGCATTGTGATAACCAAGCAGCCACACACATAGCCTCAAACTCAGTGTTTCATGAGAGGACAATATTGAGATGAAGAACCAAAGAGAGACAATGTAAGAAAGGCTGATGAAGACAGAAGAATGATCAAGATGGAGTTATCCACACAGTTTGATCATATCTTGACCTGAAGTGGAGTGCAAGCAAGCAAGGTTTAGGAATGAACAAAGAGTGTAGGGCAAGCATTCAGGAGAGTCATGTGACCCTTTCTGGTCAATATGGACGTTGGGAGAAGCTGCCAAGAAGAGAAGTCACATGTTGCCTTAAGAATTCAAATGCAAGCAGCTGTCACTTTCACTCCCTAAACCTGTGCTCTTGTCTCTTTCTGTTTAGTCTTTATTTTATTCTTTCTGGTTGTCTATATAGTATGTAACAAGGATCTGAATACAAGCAAGGAGAATAAGTCTCTCATTCTGATTACACTCTCTCTCTCTCTCTCTCAAACTCTTCTCTCTACTTGTTCTTCATCATTCTTCATCATTCTTCATCTGGTCTTCATCATTCTTCATCAAATACTTCACTGTTCTTCATTCTACACATCATAATCTATCATTCTAACATGGTATCAGAGCTTTAAGCTCCTAAACTCATTAAATTCCGCAAAATCCATTATGTTCTTCCATTTACTCTGTTTTCCAGTTACTTTATTTTTAGCTACTCTTTTTTCTCTGTTTTACTCTTGTCTACTTTGTTTCTCTTCATTCTGTTATCAGAATATCTTTCTTATGGCATCTAAGCTCCTCAACTCTCTGGTTATTCAAAAATCTCAGTTTGTTTCTGGTTTGTAAAATTTATGTGTTCTTCATCTTTACCCACTGGACAATAGCTTTATCAATTGGGTAAAAGAAAGTCTACCATGGAAATAGAAAGGAGAAGCTTGATTCCAGTAACCCTTGAGGGTAATAACTACTTACTTTGGTTAAGAGTGGCCAGAGTTACCTTGGGAAGTCATGGATTTTGGGACAGCCATATCATGAAGGCTGAAGCTTCAAAGAGGATGACTCTGTTAGAATGAGAAAATTATAAGGTTCTTGCTACTGGAAACTCAAGAACATGAAGAACAAGAGAGAGAGAGTGAGAGAGAGAGTGAATTTCGAAAATAGAGAGAGAGAAGGAGAATAATTCCTTGTCTTCATTACTCTGGGATACAATAACATATATAGGGAGACAAATCCCCAAGAATTGATTAAACAATAAAATACAACAAGAGAAGAGGACAAAAAGGTTCAGCAGGCTGTGTGAAAGTGACAGCACAGAAACTGTCTTCTAGTATTCAAATCCTTATTCAGACATGTGACTTCTCTCCAACTGGTCTCCAACGTCTTTCTTGCTTCAGGCAGACTGAGAAAGGTCTTCTGGTTGATATGTAACTATTCTCTTTAGTCCAACAATTCATTTTCCTGCCTTGCAAGTCACGTTAGGTCTAGGAGTGCCAAATTGTCTAATTGCACCTTCTGTCTTGTCTTCTTTTCTTTGTCATTCATTTATTTATATCAACAGGTTCTTCATCTCAATACTCCCCCTCAAGCTTGACCTTAGGAACTTGTCAAGCTTGGAAACATGAAGAACTTCCCTCGTTAAAACCTTAGTGCGCAAAACCCAGTGGGACAAAAACACACTAAGGAAAAAGAGTAGAAGCCTTCATGTTAGGAGAGTCAGTGAGAAGTGAGGTCTATGAGTCCCAACTTAGGGTGGATGAACTCACAGACTTTGTTGTTTGCTGCCTTTGTGAAGATGTCAGCTAGCTGGTCTTCGCTCCTCGTGTAGCATGGAAGGATAACTTGCTGCTCCACTGCTTGTCTAACCTTGTGACAGTCCACTTCTATATGCTTGGTCTTCTCATGAAAGACTGAGTTGGATGCTATGTGTATGGCCGCCTGATTATCACAGTGCATGGTGATAGGAGAAGTTGTCTCTATGCCCAAGTCCCTCAGCAGTCCCTTGATCCATATGAGTTCACTAGTAAGCTTCCTCATAGATCGGTACTCTGCCTCGGCACTTGAACAAGACACTACCTTTTGCTTCTTGCTCTTCCAAGTGACCAAATTTCCTCCAATGAAGGTGCAGTAACCTGTTGTTGATCTCCTATCCACTCTGTCTCCAGCCCAATCAGCATCACAATACCCAACAATCTCAGTGCTTCCATTGCAACCCATCCAAACACCTTGACCAGGAGCTTCTCTTAAATATCTCAGGATCCTCTCAACCATGTTCCAGTGATGAACCTTAGGGGATTGCATGTGCTGACTCACTTGATTCACAGCAAAACAAATGTCTGGTCTTGTGATGGTCAGATAGATGAGCTTCCCAACCATTCTTCTATACTTCTTGACATCATCATATGGAGTGTCTTCAAACTCCCCCTCTCTCATCACTTTGTACCCATCTTCAAGAGGAGTCTTAGCTTGTCTTCCTTCAAGGTTTCCTGCCTCACTCAACAGATCCATAACATATTTCCTTTGAGACAGAAATAGTCCTTCCTTGGATCTACACACTTCAATTCCAAGGAAATACTTGAGCTCTCCAAGATCCTTGATGTCAAACACTGATTTTAGGAATGCCTTAGTGGCCTGGATCCCCTCCTTGTCGCTTCCTGTAATGATAATGTCATCTACATATATCAAGATAACCACAATGCCTTGTGGACCAGTCAGTGTGAAGAGAGTATGATCAGCTTCTGACTTCCTAAATCCTCTTCCATTCAATGTGGTGCTTAGCTTGTGATACCAAGCTCGTGGTGATTGCTTCAAACCATAAATTGCTTTCTTCAGCCTCAACACATTCCCTGGTTTGACCAAATGCTCTAGACCAGCAGGAGGATGCATGTAGACCTCATCATCTAACTCTCCTTGCAGAAAAGCATTCTTCACATCCATTTGCCACAAATCCCATTCCAAGTTAGTGGCAATTGAGAAAATGATTCTAATGGTGTGAAGCTTTGCTACTGGTGCAAAGGTATCAACATAATCTTCTCCGTATGTCTGAGTAAATCCTCTTGCAACTAGCCTTGTCTTGCGCCTCTCTACCTTTCCATTAGCCAAATACTTAATGGTGAAAACCCATTTGCTTGTCACTGCCTTCTTGCCTTTTGGAAGCTCAGCCTCATACCAAGTGTCATTGACTATCATAGCATTCGTTTCATTCCCAACAGAGTCTCTCCACTCTTCAAGCTTCATTGCCTCTTCATATGACCTTGGGATATACTCCTGATCCAGTTGGCCAATAAAGACTTGGTGTTCTTGGGGATATTGAGCCAATGAACATACTGCCTGTAAAGGATGAGCTACTGCCTGTGAGTTGAAGTAGACCCTTGTGTTAATCCAATTTGAAGGATCCTTTTTCAGCCTTGTACTTCTTCTAAGAGGCTGAACTGCTTCAGGTTCTTCTTCTTCCTCACCAGATTCTGCTTCATCATTCTGATGCACTGGTTCCTGTTCTCCTTGTTGGCTTTCATCCTGATCATGAGTTTCTTGTTGATTCCCCCCTGCAGGATCAGGATGAATGACTTCTACAGCTTTATCAACCCCATCTTTGTCAACTACAGCTTGTGGACCAGGTGAAGCTTCAGGTGAGTTTTCTCTTGTTTCCTGATGCACCTGAGGCATACCAATACCAAGACTCTCCAAAATGATCCTGAGGTTTGTAGCTTTCTCTGATGCTTGAGATAAATCCCTCAAGTCATCCCAACTCTTCTCCTCATAGTATCCCTTTGTCTCCAAAAACTTCACATCTCTTGATATTAATACCCTTCTTGACACTGGATCATAGCATTTATAACCCTTTTGTGTTGGAGAGTATCCAATGAACATAGCCTTTGAACTCTTAGCTTCAAGCTTGTTCCTCTGTTCCCCTGGTATCAACACAAAGCAGAGGCATCCAAACACACGCAGGTGGTCCAAAGGTGGCTTGGTCTTGTTTAGGACCTCAAAAGGAGACAGGTCGTTGAGAACTTTAGTTGGAGTCCTGTTGATCAGGTAACTAGCAGACATCACAGCATCGCTCCAGAATCTCTTGGGAACATTGGTGTGAAACATCATTGATCTTGCTACTTCCATCAAGTGCCTGTTCTTCCTCTCAGCAACTCCATTCTGTTGAGGAGTGTAAGGTATTGCTTGAATGCTTGGCTTGTGTACTCTCCACCATTATCTGACCTTAGGATTTTCAGCTTGGAATTGAAATGGTTGGAAACATGGGTCTGGAAGTTCTTGAAAGCCTCCAGCACTCTGTCCTTAGACTGAATCAGTGTCACCCACGTGTACTTCGACTTCTCATCAATGAAGGTGACAAAGTATTTGTGATTTTCTCTGGACAGACAAGGTGCAGTCCACACATCAGAGTGAACCAGGTCAAAACACCTCTCATAGATAGTGCTTGACCTTGGAAAGACTGTCCTACAATGCTTCCCCAGGATGCAAGCTTCACATTCATCATTTTTAAACACCATGCCAGGAACCATGAGATTTAAAGCTATGCTATGAGGATGTCCCAGTCTAGCATGCCATATAGTGTTCTCAACCCCAGTAGATGTAGTGATCATACAACGAGAAGAAGATGATTCAGACAATTTAGTCTTTTGAAGGTGATAAAGTTCCTCATGGCTGTACCCTTTTCCAATCACCTGCCCTGTCTTCAGGTCTTGAAACTCAACCTCATCAGGTCTGAAGACAACTTGACAACTCAGATCAATTGTAGCTCTTCTCACTGATAGCAAATTTGATGTAAACTGAGGCATATATAAGGCAGTTGATTCCCTATCAAACAACCTAAGGTACCCTATCCCTTCTATCTTAACCTTATCACCATTTGCTATAATCACATTTCCTGAGGCAGGCTTGACATCACTAATTAGATTCCTATCACTAATCATATGATGACTAGCTCCTGAATCTATAATGATGGGTTTAGAGTCTAGAAAATGTGTACCAGCCTTCTTGGATGTTATGATGGCCTTGGCAGCCTTGATGAACTCATTCAAGTCACTCCTGGTCGCTGGACAATCACTACTGGTCGCACCAGATGCACTCCTCCATGTTCCTTCTTCATTTAAATCACTCTTGAAGGCAGAATACATGGTTTTTCCTTCAAATGTTTGGTGCTCAATCTTCTTGATTAAATCCCTAGACAACTTAATATCCATCATCCTTGGCTTCAGGTTCATTTTTCTATGTTGTTTCTTAGCCTTCTTGTATTTAGAGAACAACCCCATCCTTGTGAGAATAGACAGATTATGGTGTGTGAGTGATGTAGAAACAGAGTATAGAATGATGTAAGAGAAAGAGAATCAGAGAGACAAGTGAGATTTAAAGAGACTGCAATGTAGAGTATTGGAGAATAAGAGAGATTTAGGAGGAGTATGAGATTATTGTGAGAGATTTCGTGTAAGAGAGTAAGTAACCAGAGAATAGAGAGATTAATGAGACAGGAGAATGGTGAAGAAGAAAGGGAACTCCCCACTTTCAGCTTATTTTGTTTTGATTACAAGAGAGGCTAATATATAGCCCAACTACACAACAAACTAGCTAATAAACAATTACTTGTGTAGGGAATGGATAAACAATAATATTGTGGGGAAATCAGAAGGGGCAGGCTGGCTGGGACAGGCTGGGCACGTCCAGAATGGTGAGAAAGTGACTGGAGGAAGAGGCACACACAGCTTGGTGTGATAGTGACAGGTCAGTCCTTCTTATGCACCACTTGCTCTCTTTCTTGTCTAAATCAGACCAGCTAGTTCCAATTGCATTCAAACTGAATTGCCTTGACTTCTGGAGCATTAGCCACGTCCATAATGTCTTCCCCACTCATTCCTTGCCTTGCAAGTCAAGTCTGGTTAGGTTTTGGATGAATAGTAGACAGATTCAAATCTTCTCACTTTGCTGTCCTAGTTTGAACCTTAATCCAGCTTGCTTCGTCTTCTTTATCTTTTATTATTCCAACACTCCCCCTCAAGCTTGACCATAGGAGATCCTTGGACAAGCTTGGAACCTTGAAGAAGCTCCCTCATTAAAAACCTTGGACAGAAAACCCTCCTTAGGGATAAAATCAACCAAGGAAAAGAGTAGAGTTCTCCAAAGCCTAGGGATTGGCCAGTGAGCCTAAGGAACTTCAGATTTATCATGGTGGAGTCCTTAGGCTCTGGATCGTGGCCTAACTTGTGGTGCAAGCATGGACTCCATCACTTGCACACACCAACACCTTGGACTCTTCTTAGACCCCGGTTTGTGTCTCCCCCTCTCTTCTGACTACTCGCCATCTTGATAGGTAAGGATGGACCGGTTCTTTGCTTCATTGAGTCTCAAGTAAGGTACCTGATACAATATCCCACAGGTGCATCAGTTCTCAAGGTAATGCACTAATCACAATAATCTCAATAACATTTTAATCATAAGAACAACAATGAATGTTTTGAGATGAGTTTAAGGTGCTTCCCTTTCATCATTATGGTAGGGAGTGAACTCCACTTGAGTCCCCACTTGGTAAGACATCTCTCAGATCATAGGAAGCTCATTCACACTCCCCCTCAAGCTTGGAACCGAGAATAGGTGAAGGTCCAAGCTTGCAAGGTTGCAATGAGTTCATGATAGCTTCTTTGATCCGGCTGGTGAGGAATGATGCAAGAGTGAACTCCACTTCTTGCCAAGAGACAATGGACGACTTGGATCCTCAGAATTGCACACCAATACCCCTCCTCAAGCTTGATCCAGAGAGAATAGGTGAAGGACCAAGCTTGGAAGTGGGCAGTACTGAGCTTGAACCAGGAGCACAATAGTTCCAACACCTGCGCTTAAGCCAACTGATCCACCTTTGATCTCTGCTCCATTGCCTTTGGACCACCGGTCTCCTCATGACTTAGGTGATGGTCTTCCTTGTGTGTCTCATGAACCAGGAGCTCAACACCCAAACAGGCTGCGCTTAATTCAACCGGTTCTACACACAAGCTATCTCTCCATGGTCAGGAATATACATCATGTGTAGGCTCTGAACTTCATGGGCAATGTCTTCTTCTTTGTCTTGGATTGGTGGTGGACAGAGAGCACCTCTTGTGTACCTGAAACATCACTCAAACTCCAGAAAGAATTAGACCACACAGTATGACCAGACCTTGATAACTCACCAAGTCTGATCCATCATGTTAAACAAGATGCAAAGGACTGAATCTAAACAACTCATTCAGTTCAAATCCAAGCAAACAACTCTCTAAATGCACATGTATGATAACTCATCAATAACAAGGTATCTAGGCAAATTTTAATGACCATTTAAGCAACACTATGATTAAATGTCAAAAACAGAGACTAGATAACTCATCTAATCACCTTAACCAGTTTAAGAATGCATCACAGGACCAGGAACAACCTATGGATGCAAAACAAGACATAGAGCCAACATATAGATGCATTACATGACCAGGAAACTCTCCTAGACCTCTAGCAATGCCACAAGACTCAAACCAGGTTCTAGACAACTCGCCTAGACAATTCTGAACACAAACAATTTATCTAAAGCAATAACTAGTCATGACCATGCTAGCAAGCTTAGAAACAATTCAAAACAGAACCACACACACAGTTTTTGTATTATGGGACAGAAACTAGGTTCAACAACTCTAGCACTTGAACCTGTCCCAAGAACAAAACAATTCACAAATAATTAAACTAGGACATTAACTAGACATAACCATGCTAGTAAACTCCTAGAACAGACCACACACAACCAGAAAAAATTTAAACAATTATTAAGTATACTGGGACAGAAACTAGGTTCAACAACTCTAGCAACTTTAAACTGTCCCTAAGATACTAAACACACCACTCAACACAACCAGACATAAAGACACAAGCTTTACTCAAGGGAAAGAGGTTTAGCTTACAACCAAGGAACCTGATCTGGTTCCTTGAACCTCCAAGGCACATGGTTCACCTGAACTTGGCAGATTTGGATTTTGGGTTCTCTACCCAACTCCATTCCTTTGAGTGTGCTTTCCCCTTGAACCTCTCATGCTTAGGACCTCTCCTTTCTTCCTGTTTACCAGACGCCACCTTCTGGAAGATAGTGAGAGACTCCATCTTGAAAAGAACATCAGAATTGCTTGTACAGATTTTGTTTGGAGTTTTGCTTGCCAAACAGCTCCAAAACATTTTGCTTCCAAGAGATCTCTTCAGGATGGACAGGAGGCACGAGGATAGACTCTGGAAAGTCTCTGTACACGCCATTGTTGCAGTCTTCTTCCTCTTGAAGAGACTGAACAGCCAACTAGACAGAAACTTCTCCAATTGTTTTAAAACAGCCATGAGGGTGAGCTTGTGCTTGATTTGCGGAAGCTTTGAGTTTCAGGATCTTGGGAGCTCTGATACCATGTGAGAATAGACAGATTATGGTGTGTGAGTGATCTAGAAACAGAGTATAGAATGATGTAAGAGAAAGAGAATCAGAGAGACAAGTGAGATTTAAAGAGACTGCAATGTAGAGTATTGGAGAATAAGAGAGATTTAGGAGGAGTATGAGATTATTGTGAGAGATTTCGTGTAAGAGAGTAAGTAACCAGAGAATAGAGAGATTAATGAGACAGGAGAATGGTGAAGAAGAAAGGGAACTCCCCACTTTCAGCTTATTTTGTTTTGATTACAAGAGAGGCTAATATATAGCCCAACTACACAACAAACTAGCTAATAAACAATTACTTGTGTAGGGAATGGATAAACAATAATATTGTGGGGAAATCAGAAGGGGCAGGCTGGCTGGGACAGGCTGGGCACGTCCAGAATGGTGAGAAAGTGACTGGAGGAAGAGGCACACACAGCTTGGTGTGATAGTGACAGGTCAGTCCTTCTTCTTATGCACCACTTGCTCTCTTTCTTGTCTAAATCAGACCAGCTAGTTCCAATTGCATTCAAACTGAATTGCCTTGACTTCTGGAGCATTAGCCACGTCCATAATGTCTTCCCCACTCATTCCTTGCCTTGCAAGTCAAGTCTGGTTAGGTTTTGGATGAATAGTAGACAGATTCAAATCTTCTCACTTTGCTGTCCTAGTTTGAACCTTAATCCAGCTTGCTTTGTCTTCTCTATCTTTTATTATTCCAACAATCCTCCTTTTCTTGCTTGGTGTGTTCTTTGTAAGATAAACAGGCTTCATTTCTTTGTCAAAGAGTGTGTTAGTGACTTGTTCTCTCTGGATAAGAGCACAAACACCTTCTACACTTGGAAGCTTGTCTTCTCTCAGAACATGTTTGATCAGCTGACTGTATGAGGGGTTAAGGGTCAGTAGTAGACTGAAGACCTCATCTTGTTCTTGTCTTTCTCTAAAGACTTCAGGATCAGTAGAACTTGGTCTAAGCATATTAAGCTCTGACCATAAGCTTCTAAACTTCCCAAGATGGTGGTTGAACTCTCCTTCATCTTGTTTCAGGTTGTTGATAGCTTGCTTGACTTCAAACACCCTGCTTAGATTAAACATGTTGCCAAACACGTTCCTAAGTGTATCCCACAACTCTTTGGAGCTCTCACAGTAGGAGTAAGCTTCCAATATTGATGGTTCAAGAGAATTTTGGATGATAGATAACACCATGAGGTCCTCCTGACCCCACCTTTCTTCATCCATCAAGATTATCTCCTTGCCATCTTCTCCTTGGACAGTCTGTCTTGGTGCCTCACCAGTTGTGACATGGCTCCACAAACCTCTTCCTCCTAGGGTTGTCTTCACCATTCTTGACCAGAGGAGGTAGTTAACTCCCTTCAGTGTCACTGGAATGGTCACCATTTTCGAATCCTCCATCTTTACCAGCTATGGACCACTGGATAATAGAGTGAACTAAAGAGAGAATTTGAAAAATCAGAGAAATTGCGGAAGTAAAGTGATAGAGATTGAAGAGAATGAATAGAATAAAGGTCTCAAGAGCTATATTGCTCTGATACCATGTTAGAATGAGAAAATTATAAGGTTCTTGCTACTGGAAACTCAAGAACATGAAGAACAAGAGAGAGAGAGTGAGAGAGAGAGTGAATTTCGAAAATAGAGAGAGAGAAGGAGAATAATTCCTTGTCTTCATTACTCTGGGATACAATAACATATATAGGGAGACAAATCCCCAAAAGAATTGATTAAACAATAAAATACAACAAGAGAAGAGGACAAAAAGGTTCAGCAGGCTGTGTGAAAGTGACAGCACAGAAACTGTCTTCTAGTATTCAAATCCTTATTCAGACATGTGACTTCTCTCCAACTGGTCTCCAACGTCTTTCTTGCTTCAGGCAGACTGAGAAAGGTCTTCTGGTTGATATGTAACTATTCTCTTTAGTCCAACAATTCATTTTCCTGCCTTGCAAGTCACGTTAGGTCTAGGAGTGCCAAATTGTCTAATTGCACCTTCTGTCTTGTCTTCTTTTCTTTGTCATTCATTTATTTATATCAACAGGTTCTTCATCTCAATAGACTCAAGAGGATGGTCAAGTTATTTGTCTGAGGGATGAAGACAAGTGGGTCAGAGAGGACCAACAAGCACTTGAGATCATCCACAACTCTCTATCAGAATCAATCTTGGAAGCTTACTCACATTGTGAAACTGCCAAGGATATTTGGGAGAGTCTTCAAACAGTGTATGGGAATCTATCCAACCTGAGCCGTGTGTTTGAAGTCAAGAGGATTATCAACAACCTGAGCCAGGAGGAATTAGATTTCAATCAGTATTTTGGCAAGTTCAGAAGCTTATGGGCAGAGATGGATGTGCTCAGACCCTTCTCCTTGGATCCGGAGGTTATCAACGAAAGATATGAACAAGACAAGGTCTTCAGCCTTCTCCAGAACCTAAATTCATCCTACAATCACCTAATCAAGCATATTCTGAGAGAAGACAAGCTCCCCAACCTTGAAGATGTGTGTGCTCTGGTTCAAAGAGAACATGTATCTCACACTCTCTTTACAAGGGAAAGGAAGCCAGAACCCCTTGTAAAATATATGCACAGCAAGAAAGGAAAGATGGTGCTGGTACCTGGATACAAGAAGGTCAAGAAAAGACATGTCAGGAAGGGTATCAAGCAAAGCTGGTTTGATACCAAACCTGTTGGAAGGAAACTCAAGGAGGATGAGCAACAACTTCTTAAAGGAGCATCCATGTATTCAGCCTTCATAAGAGATTCTCATGGAAGAGGAGTGTGGAACAAGGCAGTGATCAATGATGGCCCCATCAGAATGAGTGATATTGAGCCTCTAATCGAAGCTGCCAAAGCCATTATCTCCTCCAAGAAGTCTGGTACACATTCCCTTGTCTCTAAGCCAATTATAATAGATTCTGGATCTAGTCATCATATGATTAGTGATAAGAATCTAATTAGTAATGTTAGGCCTGCTTTAGGGAATGTAGTAGTAGCAAATGGTGATAAGGTGAAGATAGAAGGAATAGGGAACCTTAAGTTGTTTGATAGGGAATCCGTTGCCTTCTACATGCCTAGTTTTACATCTAACTTGCTCTCAGTGAGAAAAGCCACGGTTGACCTGAATTGTCAGGTTGTTTTTAGGCCTAATGATGTTGAGTTTCAGGATCTTAAGACAGGGAATGTGATTGGAGAAGGAAACAGCAAAGATGGTTTATACCATCTCCAAAAGACTAAGCCTTCTTATCCTTCTACTTCTACTCCTTTATGCATGACCAGTTCTAATCTATGTGATAGCACTACTTGGCATGTGATGCGTCCCTAGGATGCTCTTTGGTTGATGGGAATGGATAATCCTTGCAAGAACGAATCAAAAGACTCAAGTCCTTCAAGGCGTGTGGATTGGATGGTGACACAAGAGGGATGGATGATCTCTTGATACTCCTAGATGAATGGTTTGGATATTACACACCAAACTAGACACCCTTAGGCTCTGGATATGACACACCAGACTCGGCACACTTCTTTTAGAGAGAGAGAGAGCCGCAAAGATGAATGTAACTTGTATAGAAAAGATTGGATGATTACAAAGGGGTGTAGAGAACCCTTTAAATAGGAAACCAGAGACAAATCCTCTAGGGTTTCGACATGAATCCAAAAAAGGAAAGAACTAAAACTATAGTCTATAAGTTTAAAATGAAATAAAATGCAACTTCTATTAGTCTTGGACCGAGAATAGCACTTAGGTGATGTGTAGACAAGTTGTGGCCTCGTTAAAAACCTTCCTCCTGGAAAACCTCGTGGGACAAAACCAAAAGCAAGGAAAAGAGCACGCACCCCATGTCTGCCTAGACACTAACTCAGTTTGGTGTAGAGATGGCTTGAATGGTGATCAAGACATCTCGGATCAAACCTTGTCCAAGACCTTCTTGTTGTGGATGTGAAGTGAGTAATCCAACAACATTCTCCTTAAGCTTCTTGACTCTGGAACGAGTCATGGGACCTTCAGGAATGGCTAGAGCATCCTCATCACGTGGTTGATGCATTGTGGCTTCATGTGGCTCATCTAGACTCTCCTCCTTGTTCTCCTTAGTGATCCGGTCCATGATCACAACAAATGCACTCTTAAAGGTTGCATCCTCAAGCTCTTCAGGTTCATGTTCAAGCTTCCATTCTTTGGTGCTTTCCATGATCACATCATCC
>CAJHQQ010005460.1:0-16878 GCA_905132885.1 Moricandia moricandioides
AGACTTTCATTGAATAAATCTATTTTCTTTCGTGCAAACCAGATCGTTCCTTGGAGACTCTTGTCTCTTTGTTCACGTTGTGTGAACAATTCTATATCACACTAAGAAGAGTGGTCTTCTGTGATCCATCCTAGACACTAAGCAGGGTTATCCTGTGTCTCAGGAGAAGCAAAAAAACCTTTGAGCAGTCCATAGCTCTAAGGTAAAGTCCATCATCATCATCTATCATCCACCCACGCCCCCTTCAAGTGATCCAGGGAGAGACAGCCATTCCACGGCCCGTACCAGTTTAGACTCCTTAGAGTAAGGTGACTTCTCTTCCTTGTTGTTGTGTAACCGGTTAGAGCCATACTGATTGCGTGAGTGTCCCCTCCTCTTGAGTTGTTGCTCAACAAGAATAGCCTTGTGTAGCATCTCTTCAAGCTCCACATAATGTTGCATCTCAACATTGTCTTGTATCTCTCGGTTTAGACCACAAAGGAACCTTGACATGGTTGCTTCTCTATCTTCTGATATGTTAGCCCTTAGCATAAGTAGCTCCATCTCTTGGTAATACTCCTCCACTGATCTTGAACCTTGGGTAAGTTTCCTCAGCCGGTGGTGCAAGTCTCTAAGGTAATGGCTTGGAACAAACCTCTTGCGCATGATTGACTTCATCTCTGTCCAAGTCTCAACCGGTTCCTCTCCATTCCTCCTACGAGTTGTGAGGTACTGATCCCACCAACTTAGAGCATAGTCATAGAACTCAGTGGCAGCAATCTGAATCTTCTTGTGGTTTGTGTACTGCTTGCACTGGAAGACTAGCTCAATCTTCTTCTCCCACTCAAGGTAGGCATCCGGATCAGCTTTGCCATGGAATGGGGGTATCTTGATCTTCAAACCGGCAAGATCATCTCCCTGGTTCATTCTTCTCTCTTGGGCACGCCTAGGTCTTCTTGAGGATGAGCTGAGGTGGTCATACTCTTCATCAGTCTCCTCATAACCATCATGCTCTTGGCGAGTTGTTTGGCGAGTTGCTTGGTGAGTTGCTTGCGGTCTCTCTTCTCTCCTAGTCTCTTGGTTTGGCAAGTGACTAGTAGCTCTCCTAATGTCTTCTCTAAGCTCTCTCCTGATGTCATTGAGGTTGGTCCTCATCATCTCGGTCATGGTTGCCACCATACTTTGGTTAAGTTGATTGGTCATAGCTTCCATGAGGAGTTTGTTTCTCCTGACGAGTTCAGCCTCTTCCTCAGACTCGGACACCATGGTTCCTGCTCAAAGACAAACAAGACAACCAGTAAAAGGGTTCTAGGGAAGAAGACAAGCAAAAAGGAAAAAGAAAACAAGCAAAAAGGAAAAGGAACAAGCTTGTATTGCAAGACAACAAGTAAAAAGGAAATCGGCTAAGTGAAAAGGAAATCGATTCAAGCAAAAAGGAAAAGCTTCTAAACTTTTTCCTAAACTCTTCTAAGGTTTTCTAGCAACCTAACAAGCTTATTCTACTCGTGTTCAAGGTGATAAACAAGTTAAAGCAATGCACAAAGCAATCGACAAGAAAGGGTATGCGGCTAGGGTTCTTCTCTCACTAGGGTTTCCGCATGAAACCAAATAAGGAAAGTCTAAAAATCCTTGTCTAAACTCTTATGCAGTCACGAGCAGCCCTAAACAAAGGAATTCTAATGCTTAATCAAGATGTTATAGATGAGATATGAATGAAAAACAAAAAGAAACAAGAAAGGATAGCGAGTACTTCCCAACCAAAGTTGCTCTGATACCACTTGATGCGTCCCTAGGATGCTCTTTGGTTGATGGGATGATGGATAGATCCTTGCAAGAACGAATCAGAGACTCAAGTCCTTCAAGGCGTGTGGATTGAATGGTGACACAAGAGGGATGAATGATCTCTTGATACTCCTAGATGAATGACTTGGATATGACACACCAAACTAAACACCCTTAGGTCTCTGGATACTACACACCAGAACTCGCACACTTTCTAGAGAGAGAGAGCCGTCAAGAATGAATGATACTTGTTATTGAAAAGTTGGATGATTACAAGAGGGTGTAGAGAACCCTTTAAATAAGAAACCAGAGAACATACTCTCTAGGGTTTCGACAATGAACCAAAAAAGGAAAGAAAGAAAACTATAGTCTAAGTTTAACATAAGTTTAAAATGAAATAAAAATGTAACTTCATTTAGCCTTGGACCGAGAATAGAGCCTAAGTGATGTGAAGACAAGTTGTGGCCTCGTTAAAAACCTTCCTCCTGGAAAACCTCGTGGGACAAAACCAAAAGCAAGGAAAAGAGCACGCACCCCATGTCTTGCCTAGACACTAACTCAGTTTGATGTAGAGATGGCTTGAATGGTGATCAAGACATCTCGGATCAGACCTTGTCCAAGACTTTCTTGTTGTGGATGTGAAGTGAGTAATCCAACAACATTCTCCTTGAGCTTCTTGACTCTGGAACGAGTCATGGGACCTTCAGGAATGGCTAGAGCATCATCACCAAGTTGTTGGTGCAATGTGGCTTCATGTGGCTCATCTAGACTCTCCTTGTTCTCCTTAAAAAATGTAACTTCTTTGAGTCTTGGACCGAGATAGGACTTAGGTGATGTGTAGACAAGTTGTGGCCTCGTTAAAAACCTTCCTCCTGGAAAACCTCGTGGGACAAAACCAAAAGCAAGGAAAAGAGCACGCACCCCATGTCTTGCCTAGACACTAACTCAGTTTGATGTAGAGATGGCTTGAATGGTGATCAAGACATCTCGGATCAGACCTTGTCCAAGACCTTCTTGTTGTGGATGTGAAGTGAGTAATCCAACAACATTCTCCTTAAGCTTCTTGACTCTGGAACGAGTCATGGGACCTTCAGGAATGGCTAGAGCATCATCACCAAGTTGTTGGTGCAATGTGGCTTCATGTGGCTCATCTAGACTCTCCTTGTTCTCCTTAGTGATCCAGTCCATGATCACATCAAATGCACTCTTAAATGTTGCACCCTCAAGCTCTTCAGGTTAAGGTTCATGCTTCCATTCTTTGGTGCTTTCCATGATCACATCACTAGTCACATGGAAGACAAAGAAACAGAAGGTGGTGTCATGCTCAAGTGCTAAGGCAGAATATAGGGCCATGAGGAAGCTAACAAGTGAGCTTATATGGATCAAAGGACTACTCAAAGACTTGGAAATAGAAATCACAGCACCAATGACAATGCATTGTGACAATCAGGCGGCTATACACATTGCAATCAAATTCAGTCTTCCATGAGAGGACAAAGCACATAGAAGTAGACTGTCACAAGGTGAGACAAGCAGTAGACCAGCAAGTGATTCTTCCATGCTACACAAGAAGTGAAGATCAATTGGCTGACATATTCACTAAGGCAGCAATGTTAGAATTAAGAAGCAAGAAGCAGTGGCTGAGAGTGATCAAGGCGCCCTTGTGCAAAAATGGTGCAAAAGAAATAATGCACAAAGTTGAAGCACAAGGAAGATCTTGAAGTATACAAAGCCCAAGTCAGCCTTACAGAGAAGAATGTGCAAGATCAAGATCAAGATCAAGAATGTGCAAAGTTAGGGTCATGATCAGGTTGGTGCAAAGATAGGGAGTTCTTGTCGACCAAAGAATCATGATCAGAAAGTGTTTGGCGCCTAAGGACCATTTAAATTCAAATGGAGTCAAGATGAGAAAGAGCTGTTATGATATGTCACTCTCACTCATGCTGGACGTGCCTGTCTCTCTCTCCAGCCTGCTCTGATTCAGAATAATAGTTGTTTAATGCTTCCTAGGATAATAATAGTTTAAGGGAACCCTCAGATATTGTTATTCTATTGTCTAGGGTTTCTGTATGTCTTTGGCTATTTAATAGCCCCTTGTACACGAATTGTAACTCAAGCAGAGGAGTTCTCTAGCTTCACTATTCTCTGGTTTCTCAATCTCTTTAATCTCTCTCTGGTTACACAAGAACTCACTGCATTTTATACTCAAATCTCTCTTAATCTCTTAATTCTCCAGAAACTGTTTCTTTGATTCTCTCATACTCTCCCCATTCTCTTTCACCCTAAATCGCCCATACTCTGTTTCTACTTCATCCTCACACTCTGTTTTGTCTATTCTCACATGGTATCAGAGCACTAAGCTCCTGAGAACCCATAAAAGCTTCCGCAAACCTGTTTCAGTCAAAACAGTTCTTTAAATCTCTGTTTTTTGTTTATCCTCCTATCCTCTGGTCCTAAGGTTTTCCATGATGCGTCCCTAGGATGCTCTTTGGTTGATGGGAGTGATGGATAGATCCTTGCAAGAACGAATCAGAGACTCAAGTCCTTCAAGGCGTGTGGAATGAATGGTGACACAAGAGGGATGAATGATCTCTTGATACTCCTAGATGAATGATTTGGATATGACACACCAAACTAAACACCTTTAGGTCTCTGGTTACTACACACCAGAACTCGACACACTTTCTAGAGAGAGAGCCGTCAAGAATGAATGATACTTGTTATTAAAAATCTGGATGATTACAAGAGGGTGTAGAGAACCCTTTAAATAAGAAACCAGAGAACATACTCTCTAGGGTTTCGACAATGAACCAAAAAAGGAAAGAAAGAAAACTATAGTCTAAGTTTAACATAAGTTTAAAATGAAATAAAAATGTAACTTCATTTAGCCTTGGACCGAGACTAGAGCCTAAGTGATGTGAAGACAAGTTGTGGCCTCGTTAAAAACCTTCCTCCTGGAAAACCTCGTGGGACAAAACCAAAAGCAAGGAAAAGAGCACGCACCCCATGTCTTGCCTAGACACTAACTCAGTTTGATGTAGAGATGGCTTGAATGGTGATCAAGACATCTCGGATCAGACCTTGTCCAAGACTTTCTTGTTGTGGATGTGAAGTGAGTAATCCAACAACATTCTCCGTGAGCTTCTTGACTCTGGAACGAGTCATGGGACCTTCAGGAATGGCTAGAGCATCATCACCAAGTTGTTGGTGCAATGTGGCTTCATGTGGCTCATCTAGACTCTCCTTGTTCTCCTTAGTGATCCGGTCCATGATCACATCATTCCAAGAGGGAAAAACCTCACCAGAACTCAAGATAGAGAAGGTCTTTAGTCACTGGAACTCAAGAAAGCTTCAGCTCAGTCCAGAAGCTTCACCAAAGTCCAGATTTAAGCTTTGTTTCTCAAAAAAAAAAAAAAAAAAAACAGTGGGTACTCTGTTTTGTCTACTGGTCCAAACTCTCAAAGATGGAGAGCTCTAATGGAATGGCGACTTCAAAGACTTCAAGGAGTCCAAAGAAGAAACCAAACCACCTCACCTGGTCCAAAATGCTGAAGATAATCCATGGAAGAAACCATTCTTGGAGAAAGGTCACTAAAGGAGCATCAAAGCTAGGCTGTTCTAATCATTCTCTGGCCAGCCATGCTGAAGCTCTGTTTCTGACCAACAAAACCCACGACCAGAAAGAGGACAGGAGGGGTTTGACGTGTCTCCTTGACCAGAAGGAGAGAATCAAGAAGAGGAGGTGTTGGACAGTCAATCCACACCACAAGCCCTTCAAATTCAAGTGATTCACAGCCATGGAGGTTCAAGGAACTAGCTCAGGTTCCTTGGCTGTAAGTTAACCTCTTAAAATCTAATAAGAGCTTGCTTAATTGTTTAAATTGTTTCTGGTTGTGTTTAGTAACTTAGGAACAGTTTAATGGCACTAGAGTTGTTGAACCTAGTTTCTGTCCCATGATACTTAAACGTTGTGTGTGCATTGTTATAGGAGTTTGCTAGCATGGTCATGTCTAGTTCATGTCCTAGTTTAATTATTTGTGTTGTGTGAATTGTTTTGTTCTTGGGACAGGTTCAAGTGCTAGAGTTGTTGAACCTAGTTTCTGTCCCATAATTCAAAAACTGTGTGTGTTGTTCTGTTTTGAATTTTTTCTAAGCTTGCTAGCATGGTTATGACTAGTTATTGCTTTAGATTAATTATTTGTGTTCAGAATGGTCTAGGCGAGTTGTCTATGTTAACATGAAGAGAGACAAATGATCTTATGAGAGATGAGATGGAGCAGTGGAGTTGAACCCATAAAGCTTTATAAAGGGCTGTGAGCAAAGACTTGGGATCTGGTGACATAGTCATGTGATATAGTCGATTACATGCATCAACTACATGCATCGACTACATAGTCCGATAATATAGTCGACTACATGCCTCAACTACATCATATAGTCGACTACATGAATCGACTACATGCACCGACTACATCACAGTATTCAAACTGGTTTGAATTGTCAAGATGACCGGTTGGAAGCAGAAGGCTCCACTTGCTCTGTTTGAATCTTAAAAACCCTAATGTATCTATCTCTCTCTATATAATGTATCTCTCTCTGGTCGAAAATAACAACAAGAAATAAGAAGAAAAGAAGGGAGTAAGGGGGATTTCCCCTCTCCACTTCTATAAACAAAAGCTTAGTGTTTTCTTGTTCTAGAATTTCTTAATCTCTCAAATCTCTATAAATCTCACTCGAATCTCTTCTTATTCTCTCTATTCTCTCTAATCTCTGTTTCTGGTTCAAGTATACACTAGCAGAAATCAGATCTACTCTCTTCTTCATTTCGAGTTCTCTGCTACAAATACCACTGTTCATCCTGCTCATAACACACACGACTTCATACTCTGTGAAATTCCAACACACACGACTTCATACTCTGTGAAATTCCAACACACACGACTTCATACTCTGTGAAATTCCAACATGGTATCAGAGCCAAGTTCATCAGAACTTGGTTCCTAGCTTCCGCAAGCTCAAGCTCACTCCCATGCCATTTCTAACCTGTGAAGAAGCTTCTGTCCAGCCAGCTGATTCAACCTCTACAAGAAGAAGGTGTTCATCCTAGGCGTGCCCAGAAAGTGTTCTTGGTTACTCATGCTTTCTCATACCGTCCAGAAGAAGGGAAGGCCGTGGATCCAGAATTTATGGAGTGGATTAGCTACCCTCTTCATCAAAACAGTCCAGGCTTGTTCTTATTCAAAGACCAGGAAGAAAGGTGAAAGCTTTCACCTTGTTACTGGTGGTGGCGACCAAAATATGAAGAAAGGTGGGGACTTTAGGCATGGAGAGTCCAAGGAAAGGTCCATGGAAGATGGAGAAGTTGGAGTGCACGCCAACAACTCAGATTCTGTCCAATGGAATCAAGGATCTATACAATGATCCTTGGCTGTAAGAAAGCTCTTTCTTTTTGTAGAAAGCTTGAGTATAATGAACTGAATGTGTGTGTGTGATGTGTCTGGAACCTGAGGATTTGTTTAAAGATTGCTAGATGTGATTGTTTAGAATCTGTCCCAGGTAGTTTTGAAAGAGACTCGTTTGATTGATTGAGTTTTAAAGTGCTTACTCCAGTTCTAAAAGTTGCTTGACATGATATTAGATAATATGTTCTGAATCTGCTTGCATACATGAATAGAAACTGTTTAAAGTAGAGCACTTGGGTCTGGTATTTGGAAATGATAATGTTGCTTAGTCTCTGTTCTAAATGGTTGTGTTGCTAGGATGATAGATAATTATGTCTAATCCAGCTTGCATTCATGAAAAGAATAGGTTAAGGCTGTTGAATTCTATTGTCATTGTTACTGCCTTAAGGTTGAGACACCTAGACTTGAGTCTAAGGGTCGTTTAAGGCAGGATTTGTTTGCCTAATTGCTTGTGATTGTTCCTGATCAGTTCATCCGTAGCAGTTAGAGAATGGTTTCCTTGCATTAGATGGATCTTAAGACAATGAGATACTGTCTAAGTGCAAAGCTTGTGACATTGGTGATCAAACTTGATGATTAGTCAAGGTTTGATCCCAATGCAAATGTGTCTTATCTTGTTTGGAGTTTGAGTGTTGTTTCAGGGTCACAAAGAGTGTCACTTGTTCAGCATCAATCCAGAACAAAGAAGAAGGTGTTGCCCATGCAGTTCAGAGCCTACACATGATGTAAATTCCTGTAAATCCAGAGCCTACACATGATGTACATTCCTGACCATGGAGAGAAGAACCGGTTATAAGAAGCGCAGACCGTGAAGGTTGTTGAGCTCCTGGTTCAAGAGACGCACAAGGAAGAGTTATTCTAGACAGTGGAGAGGAGATCAAGGGAGGAGGAACTGGTTGACTTAAGCGCAGCTGTTGGGGTGATGCGCTCCTGGTCCTAGCTCTGTCTTGCTCACTTCCAAGCTTGGTCCATCCCTATACTCTCTGGATCAAGCTTGAGGAGGGGTAATGAAGAAGCAATCCTGAAGATCCAGCCGCCACAAGCCATTGGCAAGCTGTGGAGTTCACACTTGCATCATAAACCAGATCAAAGAAGCTATCATGAACTCATTGCAACCTTGCAAGCTTGGACCTTCACCTATTCTCGGTTCCAAGCTTGAGGGGGAGTGTGAATGAGCTTCCTATGATCTGAGAGATGTCTTAAGCTTGAGGAGGGGTAATGATGAGCATCCCTGAAGATCCAAGTCGTCCATCACCACACTAACTCACACCACACCGGTTCAAAGAAGCCACAACAAGGACAGCAACAACTTGGTGTTAGAACAGATGGCCATCAGAGACTACTTGACAAGAAGATCAGGTAGAGATGATTGGAATGCTATGGATCAGCCCAAGGCGTGGAGTTAGAACAGTTACCTTCTGGTGGGGAAGCTATGAATCAGCTTCTACATGGAGTTAGAACAGTTACCTTCAGTTGGGAAGCTATGAATCAGCCCATAGCATGTGTGTGTGTACCTGGTTGATGAAGCTTCAATGATCTGTGAAGATGGAGTCCTTGGTGGTTATTCAAGAAGAAGAAGCAACCAAGGCAGAGAATGAAGATGATACTCAATGGAGTGAGTAGCTGGTCATCCGAGCACTTAAACCCAACAAGAGGTTGGGTGAAAGGGGGAGAAACCAAGATCAGTGTGAAGATGGGCTAGATGAGCTCAAGAAGAGTTAGTGGTGAGCAGTCCAAGTCGGATGTGCGTGCACCACAGTGAGGGCCATGATCCAGAGTTCTTTGTGTCCACCACACTGGTTTAGACACAAAGAACTCATTGGCCAATCCCTAGGCCTTGAAGGAGCTTACTCTTTTCCTTATGAGGGTTTTATCCCTAAGGAGGGTTTTCTCTCATAAGGTTTTTAATGAGGAGTGACTTCAAGGTTCCAAGCTTGACTTAGGATCACTATAGTCAAGCTTGAGGGGGAGTGTTAACTTGAAGAGAGACAAATGATCTTATGAGAGATGAGATGGAGCAGTGGAGTTGAACCCATAAAGCTTTATAAAGGGCTGTGAGCAAAGACTTGGGATCTGGTGACATAGTCATGTGATATAGTCGATTACATGCATCAACTACATGCATCGACTACATAGTCCGATAATATAGTCGACTACATGCCTCAACTACATCATATAGTCGACTACATGAATCGACTACATGAACCGACTACATCACAGTATTCAAACTGGTTTGAATTGTCAAGATGACCGTTGGGAAGCAGAAGGCTCCACTTGCTCTGTTTGAATCTTAAAAACCCTAATGTATCTATCTCTCTCTATATAATGTATCTCTCTCTGGTCGAAAATAACAACAAGAAATAAGAAGAAAAGAAGGGAGTAAGGGGGATTTCCCCTCTCTACTTCTATAAACAAAAGCTTAGTGTTTTCTTGTTCTAGAATTTCTTAATCTCTCAAATCTCTATAAATCTCACTCGAATCTCTTCTTATTCTCTCTATTCTCTCTAATCTCTGTTTCTGGTTCAAGTATACACTAGCAGAAATCAGATCCACTCTCTTCTTCATTTCGAGTTCTCTGCTACAAATACCACTGTTCATCCTGCTCATAACACACACGACTTCATACTCTGTGAAATTCCAACACACACGACTTCATACTCTGTGAAATTCCAACACACACGACTTCATACTGATGTGTGTCTTGTTGCATTGCTAGAGTGTAAGAATTGAAAGAATATAGTGAAGAGTAAGTGAGAGTGAATATATGGTCGTGTGTATCCAAAAGAATGAGAGATGGTTGATGGAAACTAACAACAAGCTAGGGAGAGTATTTGAGAGGATAAAGAGATTAAGTGAGTATCAAGAGTATTGGAGAGGTTGGATTCGTGAGTAACAAGAGAGAATAGAGAGACTGAGATAATGAGAGAGTATTGTAACCAAGTATATGAAGAAAGAGCTCTTCACTCTCCTTAGGAAATCAGTTACATGAGCTTGCCTTATATAGGCAACTTTCAGCAATTAAAATACTACAATACAAGGACTTCCTAAACAAATAATATATCAGGGAAACAGGGAGAAAGAGACAAGAATGGCTCGTCCAGAGAGAGAGAGATGGTGACATGAGGTTGGGTGTGGTCTTCATGGTGACAGTGACAACTCTCCAACAGCTCACTCTCTTAAGAGCAACATGTGACTTTTATTCAAATTAAATCTCCACTTGCCTCAGCTCTCTCCAACGGTCAAATGCTCCATTTGAACTTCAGATATGCTTCAGAAGATCAAGCTTGACGAGTTCCCCACTTGCCTTGCCTTCCAAGTCACTCTAGGTTAAGTTCGGTTGCTTGGAAGCCAAGACTGTACGGACTGTCTTCTCTAGCAAGGACAGAACTCATTTCAAGTATCTCTTCTTCTCTGTCTTCCTTATTTCTCAGATCAATATCTATCTTTATTTCAACAGATTCTTTGTCCTTGTACTCCTCCTTAGTGGTGGAGCCTGAAGCTGATTGTGTACACTCTCCTGATTGTGTACAAGCTGATTGGGTACACTCTTGATGAACTCGCCTAGGATCATCAACCAGCTTCTTCTTCTGGTCATTCTCTTCTCTATCTCAACACTCCCCCTCAAGCTTGACCATAGGAGATCCTTGGGCAAGCTTGGAACCGAGAGTACTTGCCTCATTAAAAACCTAAGTGTGGAAAACCTCATGGGATAAAACCAACACTTAGGGAAAAAGAGTGCAACTACTTCAGCCTGGGGATTGGCCAGTGGGTTTATGAGTCTTGTGATCAAATTTTAGGGACTCATAAACCCTAGATCATGGCCCTCTTTCGTTGTAAGTCTGACGCCCATTGCTTCAGACTCAGTTTAGGCGTCAATTGCTTGACACTCAACTCAATTTCATGTGCCTTTGAGCTTCTCCTTATTATCAGAGCTTGTCTCCCCCCCTTTCTTATGAATTTAACACTCCATTTAGGGGTTGACTCCAAGCCTGCCTTTGCTCATGAGCTCAATAGGTCCCTTGTATAAGTTTCTGGAATGCTAGTGAGGAGTGCTGAACACTTGAATCCCTCACGACCCTTGCTTCTCAACCATCCTGTGCATTGTAACTCTTGAAGCTTTCAACATGTAGGGGGACTTTGCAACTCCATGATCTGCCACCATCATGTGATTGCTCAGCCAAGAATTTTCCTAGTTGAATACTCCTTGTGTCCTTGCATATATCTGGCCAGATTGTAAATCACCATTTGCGGCTTCCTTAAGCTTCATCAACCAGGTACAAGCATACATGCTATGGGCTGATTCATAGCTTCCCAACTGAAGGTAACTGTTCTAACTCCATGTAGAAGCTGATCCATAGCTTCCCAACCAGAAGGTAACTGTTCTAACTCCCACGCCTTGGGCTGATTCATAGCATTCCAATCAGCTTGCCTCTCCACCTGATCTTCTTGTCAAGTAGTCTCTGATGGCCATCTGTTCTAACACCAAGTTGTTGCTATCCTTGCTGATGCTTCTTTGCCTTGTTAGGAGGAAGAGGAGAGACACTGAAGCCATTTGATCTTCTGGTAGCTCACTGATTCCCCTCCTCAAGCTTGACTGAGTAAAGGGACAAGCTTGTAGGTGAGCTTCAATGAGTTTTGAACCGCATGGGCAATGTGATCTCTTCTTAACTCCTTTTCTGCTTATGGACACCTTTGACACATAATGTGCTTCCTGGACATCACAGCAACTAAAGAACAACATTAGATCACCAATATTGGGATCAAACCTTGACTAATCTTCAAGTTTGATCACTACATCACATACACAATGCATAAGATAGATACAAGAAGATATCAGGTTCATATTTATGCAATTAACTTCTCTAAATGCAGAGGCAATATCACATATCCACAGAGGGAATTTAGACCACAATGATCAACCTTAAACATCAACTAGACAAGACACTAGATGCAATGACAAACTCAGGCAGAAATAAGACTAGTCAATTCATTTAATTCCCATGAGCAAATCAGAGATGCAACGTACGACTAGGAACATTCCTAGATCTCTACCAATGCATCAAGACTGAAAATGAAGCTAAGCTATACACTTAGACACTAAACATGACTATCAGCAACTAGGAATGCATTTCTAGATGCTTAACAATTTCAAGATCCAAAATGACAATGTAAAACCACCTAATCAGTTTAAAACTATCATGAATGCAGTACCATCCTAGGCATGCAATTCTAGAATAAAGAACATATAAACAAGGATAGGACAATAAAACACAAGATATTGAAACAGAGACTAGACACAACAATTCTAGCAACTTACAAGACAAGTTCTAAGACACAAAGCAAGCCACCACTCAACACAACCAGAAACAATACACAAGCTATTATTCAGGGTTAGGAGGTTTAACTTACAGTCAAGGAACCTGAGCTGGTTCCTTGACCTCCATAGACACACTGCTCATCTGAGCTTGGCGAGTTTGGGGTTTGGGTTCACTACCCAACTCCTTCTCCTTGTGGGCTGAGAGAACCATGGCTCTTGTTGGCTACATCTTGGAGATTTGAGCAGTATTGAAGAGCAGTTGGTTTGAGCAGGTTTCAAGAGGTGTGAGCTTTGAGCTTGTGCTTTCTATGTGTAAGAAACCACCAGACTTTGAATAACCTGTCCACCCAACTCAAGGCTGAAAGATTTGATAAACTCTGGTTGTGTAAGTGAGAGAAACCCCAATGGGGAAGATGAGAGCTTGATATGGTCGAAATGAGAGTGAGACTGATGAGAGAGAGAGTTTATGAGAGACTAGAGATTTAGGGAGACTAGAGAGACTAAGAGATTAATGAAGAAGAAAGGGGAATACCCCCATTCAGCTTATCTATTCATTTCGACATTACACCATATAAATAGATAAATGAGGTTACAAGGGTTTACAAGAAAGCAAGGCAAGCATGTGAAGTCAACAAATGGATTGGCTCCTGATTTGAATTCCTTGGCCAGAAATGCTCACATGCTTGGACAGCCTGTCCCTTGCTGGGCGTCCATAAGGTTAACTTGGCTAGGAATGAGCCACCAATGCTCATGAACCTGTCCATAGACCAGTCTAGGTGCACCGGCCAACTTGCTCTTCCTTTCCAGCCTAGACCTTATCCATTCTGGATCAGCATCTTTGACTGGCATATCCCTTCAGCATCTTATCCACACAGTAAGCAACAAGAGCATCTCGCCAGATGCTTTCCAAAGATGCTTCCGGGTCATCTCCTCTTCCTCTCTTCTTTCTTCAAGGTAACTAGGGTTCTTCTTGACTTGTGCACCAAGGTTTCACCATGGGAGTGTACGGATTAGGGTTTGGTCCGTACACTTTTCGCCCCAACTTTGCACAAACCCAAAACATGCTCAAATGGTCGAAAGTGAAGTTTCTGGGTCGACCACGTCCGTACGGTCCGTACAGTCCGTACGTCCGTACGGTACGGACGACCCGAACTTTGCACATCGACCATTTGCCTCCAAACTTCACCCAAGTCTTCTTCCATCATTGTAAACCCTTCCTGAACCTCTTTCTAGCTCAGCATTGCCTTATGGACCTTCCTTAGTTCATGACAGAACTTTCTCAATGGTTTGGTCCTTTCTTTGCCCATAACCTTTAGTGATAAGATTATCACTTCAGGTTTAACACTCCCCCTCAAGCTTGACTCTATAGATCCTGAGTCAAGCTTGGAACCCTGAAGTCACTCCTCATTAAAAACCTTATCAAAGAAAACCCTCCTTAGGGATAAAACCTTGATAAGGAAAAGAGTAAGATCATTCAAGGCCTAGGGATTGGCCATTGAGTTCTTTGTGTCTTAACCAGTGTGGTGGACACAAAGAACTCTGGATCATGGCCCAACTGGTGCAGCAATGATCTTCCCATCTTGCGCCCTTATCATCTTCACTTGACCTCTTCATAGACCCGGTTTAGGTCTCCCCCTCTCAACTGACTTCACAGCCACCTTAGAGAAGCTAGGAAACACCTTGATCATCTTCAGTGAGGCTCAAGCTATGGTACTCTTCAACTCAGCCTGATCTTGGTCTCTCCCCCTTTCACCTATCCTCCTGATAGATTCAAGTGCTCGGACTCACCAGATCTTCCTTGATAGAGTAACCAGTACCTGATACATCATTCCACAAGTGTATCAGTCCTCAAGAGATAAACCTATCATGAATGTATATAAAGATAAGTTCAGGTTTACTCCCTTGTCTAAATGGTGAGGAGTGGCTTGCTTTAACCAGCCACTTGAATCCCTCACTGCCAGAACTCTCTCGGATCACTGAAGCTCTTCAACACTCCCCCTCAAGCTTGAGACCTCTTAAAGGAACAAGCTTGGACAGTGTGATGCTTCATGATCCGGACTGAACAAACCATTGCAACCTTCCTTCATCACTCGCCAACTTGATGGACTGCTGGTTGATTCCTCAGCTATCTCTTCAACCACCTCACTCTAGAAGCCGCATTGATAGAGTAGCCTTCTTCATACACAGCCAAGACTGCTCTGAACAATCTCTTGACTAGGCATGCCACTGCCTAGACCCGGTTGGCTCCTTCTTCAGTTTTCTTGCAATGGTAAGGAGGAAAACAGGTCACTGTGCCTAGGATATTCAGGTAGCTCACTTAACTTGAAGAAATGAAATGGAGCCAAAGGATGAGTTTGGGTGAAGTTTGGGTCCCGTGCAAAGTTAGGGCAAGACCTCCGGAGACTGTCTAAGAAGGCTTTAGGAGTGTTTAAAGATGTGCAAAGCTAGGGTCAAGTCCAGGAGGGACTTAGACACCATTTAGAGACATTTGGGAGGAGATGGTCGACCGTGCAAAAATAGGGCGAACCGTACGGACTTGTACGGACCGTGCAAAAATAGGGCGACCCAAAGAAGTTTCCATTTGGCCTTTAAAGATGGTTGGGGAGTTTGTGCAAAAATAGGGCGAGTGGTACGGACAGGAGGTCCGTACCATCGACCGTGCAAAGCTAGGGCGAAATGCTTTCCCAGGATGAACTAAAATGAAGCCGTACAAACTTAGGGCGCAAGTGATGCTTGTTCTGATCAAGAGGAATCAAATTGGCATCAAGGGAAGATGCCATGCGCCAGCAAGGAAGAAGAGATAAGATGACAGGCTGGTTACTTGCTGGAAAGGAAGAGTAAAGGAGACTATGAATCTAGCCAAAGAACCAGCCTGATTCATGGGAGCCTATGGGCAACCAATCACAAGCATTCCTTGCCTTGACCAGATTCAAACTTGCCAGCCATCCTAGCCATTCATTCTCAAGTGATTTATCAGCCATTAGATTTAGGTTTCTGAGTTGTAAAGCTTGTAAGCCTATATAAGGCAGTGTTAGGCGAGTTTTGTAACCTTAAGGGAGCAAGGGGGATTTCCCCTCTCCACTTCATAATAAACAGAGTGTTCTTGAGTCAGATTCCCTCTAATCTACCCCTTTCTTAATCTCTAATCTTTCTTAGTCTCTCTAATCTATCTTAGTCTCTTCTTCCTTGCTGGCGCATGGCATCTTCCCTTGACGCCAATTTGATTCCTCTTGATCAGAACAAGCATCACTTGCGCCCTAAGTTTGTACGGCTTCATTTTAGTTCATCCTGGGAAAGCATTTCGCCCTAGCTTTGCACGGTCGATGGTACGGACCTCCTGTCCGTACCACTCGCCCTATTTTTGCACAAACTCCCCAACCATCTTTAAAGGCCAAATGGTAACTTCTTTTGGTCGCCCTATTTTTGCACGGTCCGTACAAGTCCGTACGGTTCGCCCTATTTTGCACGGTCGACCATCTCCTCCCAAATGTCTCTAAATGGTGTCTAAGTCCCTCCTGGACTTGACCCTAGCTTTGCACATCTTTAAACACTCCTAAAGCCTTCTTAGACAGTCTCCGGAGGTCTTGCCCTAACTTTGCACGGGACCCAAACTTCACCCAAACTCATCCTTTGGCTCCATTTCATTTCTTCAAGTTAACACTCCCCTCAAGCTTGACTCTAGTGATCCTAAGTCAAGCTTGGAACCTTGAAGAATCCCCTCATTAAAAACCTCACCAAAGAAAACCCTTTTGGGATAAAACCTTGACAGGGAAAAAGAGTAGGTTCCTTAAGGCCTAGGGATTGGCCAGTGGGTATTTGTGTTCTCATCAGTGTGATGGACACACAAAGACCCTGGATCATGGCCCTCATGTGATGCAATAGATGAGCATCACCTTAGAGATGGGTTTTATGCATCTTAAGGCCACTTTGGTCATGTATGGATCCGTATGGGTCCGAGTACATCCGTCCATACAAATCCATACACGCCTACACCTTAAGACTGCACACTCTACCATCTCTTCTCCATTCCTACACCTTCTCAGATCTCTTCTTTGGACTGGTTTGTGTCTTCCCTTCACTCTTGGCTTCTTGCCTTCTCATTCTGGTCAGACCCCGTCCACCTTCTTCTTGTCTTCTTGAGCATCCAAGTAAGGTACCTGATACATCATTCCACAAGTGTATCAGTTCTCAAGAGATAAACCTATCATGATATATATAAAGTGTTAAGATCAGGTTTACTCCCTTGTTTTAGATGTTGAGGAGTGGCTTCCCTTGAACCGCCACTTGAATCTCACACACTGAGCCTTACAGCTCCTTCTCTTATCATGCAGGCTCATC
>CAJHQQ010005461.1:0-16839 GCA_905132885.1 Moricandia moricandioides
AAAACAACCCTATTACGAAGGTCATATTCCTAGTTATTTCATCGTAATGGTGTATTACGACGAAATAACCAACGAATCATGATTCGTTGTAACGTTCGTCGTAATGCCCGATTCGTCGTTAACATTTACGACGAAATTATCGTCGTAAACGAGTAGGACCCATTCCGTCGTAAGTTGCCTAGTAAAATGTCCTCGTAAAGTCTCTGTAATAGTTCCTAGTAAACAGTCCCTAAGCCTTGTACAATTTACGACGAATTTACATGTCCTGACATGTTAAGTCGTTGTTAATACATTACGACGAATAAACAAGGAATTCCATGTAAAGTAGTTGTAAAATTTACGAGAATTTAAATGGAAATTTTAATAATAATATAAATTTAAAAATTATAATTAATAAAACATTCAAAATTAAATTATTTAAAAAATATAAAAAAAACTGAATATATATAAAAGTTATAAAGTAGTATTTACATTATAATACAATATCAAAATATTAAAAATTAAAATTAAAACTAAAGTTGCACATTGTCGAAATAGTTGTTGGAGGTCTCGTTCTCTTCCGCAGTGTCTCGAGGCTCGTCTACATGAGATGCTTGTCCGCTGAGATTCCGGCGTCTCTCCTCCAATGCTCTCTGTAGAATAGGGTTTCCAACCGCCATAACATCGAGAAGATCCTCCAGAGATTGCAAACGAACCTGTTGGTCGTCCACCTGAGCCTTCAACCGAGCATTCTCCTCATCCCGGCTCGGACGAGTAAAACGAAATTGCCTTAGGACGTCATTGACGGATCCTATTCCCATTGTCCGCCCTTCTTCCGTGGAGCGACCTTATAAAACAAATATTTATAAAATTAGAAATGAAATATACTTTACTTTAAATTATAAAATTAAAAATTAAAATATTTATAAAATTTACCTCTTCGAAGATCTTGTCCACCTCAGCCTGCTAGACAATTTACGGAGCTGTCCATCAGTAGACTGTTGGGTTAGCTGCGTCTCGCGCTCTTCAACCCGAGCAGCCACGTCGTGAAAGAGTTTCTCGACCGTGGATCTTACAAGAAGCCCCGCTCGCTTTTTGGTGAGTTGATCTTGAATAGATCACTCAAAGACGGACATCACTCCGGTCTTCTTAGCCAACAAAAGCATATAAAATGTAAGTTTAAATTTTTTTATATAAGATAATATTAAGAAAAATAAAAAATAAACCTAAAATTAAATAAAACTTACAACTCGTAGACGAACTCCGGCGTGGGGGTTTTGCCCGGTTGTATGAAGCATTGGCAATACCATCTGCATCCTTGGTCCTACGGGACGCAGAGCAACTGTTCGCCTTACGGACCGAGCCCGGGTAACTTCCAATAGGCGATGAGGCCATCCCATACCTCTTTCGTGAGCTCGGTGGGCTTGGCATCATAGCCGTAGTACTCCCACTTGTCCTTCCAATCTGAGACGGTGTTGCAAAAGGCGGATCTTTGCTCTAGCAACAAATTCCGACTTAACCCTCTCGTTGATTGATAAGGACCATTGCCACCTTTGCTGAAACAATGAAAAATAAAATGAATTAGAAAAAAATTAATTAAATATATTAGATTTTTTTTAAAAAAATATATTATTAAATAAGAAAATAGAAAATTGTTACCGCAAAGCATTTGAACCACGTAGTTCTAATGTGCTCGGGAGTCATGCTCCAGTTGGGATGAGCCTCGACGAAATAGCCTTTGATTGTGTCAGAAACTCTACGTCCGACACAATTATCCACGTCAAACCTGAAAAAATTATGAATTTATTAGATGAGTATAACAAATATAATTAATGTTAAAAATATTAAAATTAATAAAATTAATAACTTACCAATAAGTACCCTCTGGGGTATCGGGGTCCAGAATCTTTAATCCTGCTCGTCCAGGCTAAAAAAGAAGATCCTCCACTGTATATGTAGCGCACGGTGCAAAATGAAGGACTAACAAATCGGGATGAACACCGGATCCTGAGCCCGGTGGAGGTGCCTCATATGGAGGAGGAGGTGGAGGGCATCAGGTGATGTATCTGAGGTGCATAAGGAGGAGGAGGAGCCCAAGGAACTCCATGTGACTCTGGGACCGCCTCCGGATCTGAAGATGATGGAGCCGAACTATATGATGTCCCGTCTCGAGATCCAAATATATCAGAATATGTAGGTCGTCTCCTAGGTGCCATCTAAATTTAAAGAAAAAATAGAATTAGATAATAAAAAACATCTAAGCAGTTTTTAAAAATATTTATTCAATTTCAAAAACAATATATAATCAATTTAAAAAATTGTTATCCCAGTTTTTAAAAAATAAGTCATTAATGTTTAAAAAATATTTATTTAGTTTTCTAATCAATTTTCTAATCAGTTTCTAATAACGGTATGTTCCTTATATCTAACCACCTAAACTAACCACCTATTAACTACCTAACCTAAAAAAAAATTAAAAACAAAAAAAAAACATACCTTGAGTTAGAGAGAGAGTGGAGGTTGGGAGGAATACATCAGACTTGCCTCGTGACTGATCCTCGAGTATATATAGAAAGTTATGGTCCTAGTAATTTCGTCGTAAAATTACAACGAAGTTACCACGCGTGTGTCTTCCATTACGACGAAATCTACCACACGCATGTTTTGTATTACGACGAATTTAATAGGACAATGGTTTACGACGAATTAGTAGGACCTATTACGACGAATTTAATAGGCCCCATTTACGACGAAACTACGAGGCCCATTTTTTTCATTACGACGAATTTAATACGATCCAAAACCCTCTAAGTCAAATCCCTAAACCCCAAACCCCAAATCTATAACTTCACATCTATATTTCACTCTTCATCCCATTTCCCTTAAATTCTAAGCTCTCATTTTTTGGTGATAAAAATATAAACCCTAAACCCTTAATGAATTTTGTTAATGAAATTCAATTATGTTTTAATACTTTAATTAATTATTTAAAATTCGAATTTTAAGTTCTAAAATTCAACTGAATAACACATAACTGAAGTCTTACACATATTTAAATATCAAAAACATTTGTTTACATTCATTCTGAGTCATTCGAGTCATCATCAACATCAGTACAATGATCATCATCATTTTCACCAAACTCGTCTTCACCTGCTTCATCCGTCATATCATCGGGAATTTGTTAATCCGAGTACCTCTGTTCAGAACGGGGTCGAACCATTCACATTTGAAGAGAACGCACTTCAACTTCAGTAACCCTACAAACTCAACTTCAATAATCTCCTGCAAAATCCCGTAAAAGTCTGTTTCGCCTGTCACACACACTCCGTAGTTACTTGTTGTCCGTCGTTTTCCATACTCATAAGCGTGAAAGGTAAAATCTCGTGTGAAATACATAGGTGATGTGGTCACCTTTGCTACAAGGCCTAAGACCAAATCATGAAACCATACCGGATAGTGTGGATCATCATAATCAACCTACATAAAAGTCATAGCTACCGTTAGACTCGTAAATATTATATTATAGTGTTTAACATATAAATTTACATGAGTCTTTAACCATTTGACAAAGTGTTGATCTTTATGTTTCTCCATCTCAGTTGCGGATATTCCTGGTATTGCTTCTTCAACTTGCGTAACAAACAAGATGCAAAAAAGATACAGAAATAAATATAAATTAAATAACTTCAAAACATTAATAGCTTTAATATTTAACTTAAAAACAATATATATTAATTACCTTTCAAACGAACGCGTCACTGCATCCTCGCAGTTGAGCAGAATATAAGTGTGGGCACTATGCTTATCATCTTCACTAAACCACCAAACTTCTTTCAATTTACCACCAAACCGTCCAATCTGGCAGAAAATGTCTGGTACACCGTCAACTACATATGTTCGGACGACCCCACCATCATCATATCTTCTAGGAACCCTCTTCCTAGTGCGGACTGCTGGTGCGAAGTAGTATGATGTGAAGTGCGATGTTTCTGCAGTCAAGCTCCCAACAACTATGGACCCTTCGACCTTTGCAAGATTTTTTGCTTTCCCTTTCAAATGTTTCATGGAGCGCTCATAAGGATACATCCATCCATAATTAACAGGTCCACGAAGCAATGCCTCGTACGGGAGATGGACAACGAGATGTTCCATGACGTCAAAAAATGCAGGAGGAAATATCTTCTCTAGGTTGCAGATTAAGATCGGAATATTCTCGTGGAGTTTTTGCATGTCGTCTTCTTTGAACGTACGTGTGCTTAAGTCCCTAAAGAATGCTCCAATGCCTATATATTACAAAAAAATACCCCATATATATCATAGTTAACATATCATAATACATAAATTATTATGTAATAATAAAAATATTTTACCTGCAAGTGATTCATGTACATTTGTTGGAAGCAACTCAGCAAAAGCGAATGGAAGTAGTCGTTGCATAAACACATGGCAATCATGACTCTTCATTCCTAAAAACTTTTGACCTTGTTCAACACATCTTGAGAGGTTAGAAACATAACCATCAGGAAACTTCACTTCTGATGCCACCCAGTTGAATAAAGTCGTCTTTGCTTCTGATAAAAATCGGAAGATGGGAACTGGAACCTTTCCATTGCTCTTGATATGCAACTCACTTCTCGAGCAAATATCAGGTAAGTCCAATCTTGACTTTTTGTTGTCTTTTGTCTTCCCTTGAACATTGAGTATTGTATTCATGATGTTGTCGAATTTTTTTTTCTCTATATGCATCACATCGAGGTTGTGCCGCAAAAAAAGATCCTTCCAGTAAGGCAGCTCCCAAAATATACTCTTCTTGTGCCAATTGTGAGTGAATCCATACCCATCATACATATTTGTAGGAATATGCCAGTTCCCTCCACGAGGAACTGTTTCCAAAGCTCCATAGTGATCAAGTTGTTCTTCAATTTGTTCTCTAGTTAAATATGGAGGAAGACTATCTCTGACAATTCTTTTGTACCTAAACAATGTCTTGTTTCTTCGGTATGGATGAGTAAGGGGAAGAAATTGACGATGACAATCAAACCAACATGTCTTCCTACCATGCTTCAGTTGAAAAACATCTGTCATTCCAAGACAATATGGACAAGATAACCTTCCATGTGTTGTCCATCCAGAAAGCATCCCGTAAGCAGGAAAGTCACTTATAGTCCATAGCAGAACTGCTCTCATCGTAAAAATTTTTTTCAAGGAACAATCATACGTCTTCACTCCTGATGACCATAAGTCCTTCAGCTCTTGTATCAATGGTTGAAGAAAAATGTCTAGCGACCGTTTTGGATGCTTTGGATCAGGGACTAATATGGTCAAGAATAGTAATTCTTGTTCCATGCACATCTCCGGTGGGAGGTTGTACGGTGTAAGAATGACTGGACACAAAGAATATTGTCTCCCAGACATTCCAAATGGACTAAATCCATCTGTGCATAACCTAAGATAGACATTCCGAATATTTCAAGCGAAATTTGGGTGTACCTTGTTGAAATGTTTCTACACTCTTGCATGTGACGGATGAGCGATCTCACCATCCCTTTGGACATGTTCAACATGCCATCTCATCGCTCCGGCAGTCCTCTCAGATTGATATAACCTTTTCAACCTATCTGTAATTGGTAGGTACCACATCCTTTGGTACGGTACCCTATTCCTCCCACGTCCTTGTGGTTTGAATCGAGGTTTATTGCAGAAACGACACTCTTCTAACTTCTCATCATCCCTCCAATAGATCATGCAATTGTCGATGCAAACATCTATCATCTCTGAAGGCAACCCAAGACTATAAACTAATTTCTGAATCTCATAATAAGATTCAGCAGACACATTGTCTTCTGGCAAATACTCTTTAAACAATTCGGCCCATGCATCCATGCAATTCTCAGGTAAATTATGATCTGTTTTAATATTCATCATCCTAGCTGCTAGAGACAATTTAGAGAGACCTTCTCTACAACCAGGATAGATTGGTTGATTTGCAGCAGCTAACATCTCATAAAACCTTTTCGCATCTAAGTTTGGTTCTTCAACATTTTCACTTTCAGCAGCTATTGTTGTAGTGGTTTCAGGTAAAAATGCATCAGTAATCATGTCATGAACCCTATCATGATCTACCATCTGTTTCTCCTCATGGTAACTATATTCATTATGCAAATGATATGGTTTTTGCCTATTACCAGCATCCTAAAAGTTACTATTACTACTACTAGCTTCATTTCCACCATAACCTTCTCCATGTTGAAACCAAATATAGTAATGTGGTGTAAAGCCTCTGTTTAATAAATGCTTCTATACAGTTTCACTACGAGCAAATTTTGAATTCTTGCACTTTCGACAAGGATAGAACATCTTACCACTTTCTTGCGTGATCGGCGTACACCCTGCCTGGTACATGAATGTCTCTAGCCCCCTGAGAAATGCATCGGTCACTCTACCGTCAACATCCTTGTGCGTATACATCCAACTCCGTAACTCGTAAATATTTCTACCATCCGACATTTTTTTTTTGATTCTTTTCTTTTTTTTCGTTTGTGTGATAAGTTATGAAGAGAATGAACATATATATAGGAAATTTTTGAATTTGGTAGGTGAAGATATAACAACAAATTTACAAGGAAAACATTAACTAGGCTATTACAAGTACCCCACAAGGATTTTACAACGAATTTACTTCTCTGAAGCACAGTATAAACACGTTTTCACCAACCATATTATTCGTCGTAATAGCCTTGTAGTTTTACTAGGACATTACGACGAACAATAAAATTCGTCGTAATGTCCTTGTAATATTACGACGAATTTGTTTCGTCGTAATATTACAAGGACATTACGACGAATTTATTGTTCGTCGTAATGTTCTAGTAATGCACTTGTACATTTACGACGAAGTATTTTCTTCGTAAACTTTCGTTGTTAAGTCCCTGTTTTCTTGTAGTGGTAGACTTTTTTTTCAGTCTACACACAATTTAATCTAACCGGATTTAACCAATATAATTTGATGATCAAATAAAACATTTACGGTTTGAGATTTGTGGTTAAGGGGTTCATAGACATATTATAAAGTCTAAATATAGGTAGACCTTTTTTTCAGTCTACACACAATTTAACCTAACCGGATTTAACCAATATAATTTGATGATCAAATAAAATATTTACGGTTTGAGATTTGTGGTTAAGGGGTTCGTAGACATATTATAAAGTCTACATATATGTAGACCTTTTTTCAGTTTACACACAATTTAACCTAGTATATAACTACGATTTCTCAAGCTTTTCAGGAAAAAAAAAAACTAATCTTCGCCGTATCTCTCTCTAGGCTATTTCCGGCGAGATTTCCGGCGAACTCGATCCACGCAGTTTCCCATCCGCTTCGTCTCTGTATGCTCCATCACTCTGGTAAGTTAAATGTCTCTGCTTTACCTCTCTGTTGATAAAAAGTGACCACCTTTACCTTTTTTTCTTTTCAGATCTGAGCCGACGACTTCTAAGGAACGGTGCTTCTCGTCCAAATCTTTGCTTCCGGTCAGTATCATGGCTTCTACTTCATCTCTCTGTCCTAGCCAGCAAGGGACTGTGCTTCATCTTTCCGACGTACGTCTCTCTGTCATCTCTATCTCTCGTTTAACTAATAACCTAACAAGCTCATCCTTGTTTACTAACCTTTTAGTTTCTTTTGATTCAGATCTGAGTCGGCCAGTCTTAGATCCATTTCTCTAACGAGCATTGCATCCTCTCTAATCCATTTCTCTGCTTCCGGTGAGTCTACTTCATTTTGAAGTGTAGTATGAAGTTTCGAATTGTAGAATAAAGTTTTGAATTTGTAGACTGATGTTTTGAATTTGTAGACTGATATTTTGAATTTGTAGACAGATATTTTGAATTTGTAGACTGATATTTTGAATTTGTAAACTGATATTTTGAATTTGTAGACTTCTCATGTAAACTGATGTTTTGAATTTGTAGTACACTAATGTTTGAATTTATAGGCTTCTCGTGTAGGCTTCATTTTAAATTGTAGACTTCTCGTGTAGAATGCACTTGTATAATTCTTTGTTTGTGTCTTCTTGGTGCTAGTTACAAAATTGATAAGCTGGATTTCCTATCGAGGTTGTATACTCTAGGGAAGAGCTCAAGAACTGTGAGTAACAGACAGTTGTATCATGCTTTTGTACCAGACATATGGTTGTAACAAACTTATGTAATTTGCTTGCAGCAGACTTAAGTAAAAGACCGACTCTTTCAACCGCTCAGACATCCATCCCCTTCTCTTACCTACGAGAATGTATAAAACCTTATTCCGGTCTGGTCCGGTATGGAATGAACTTATAATCATGGAATCGACTCGATCATCAGATTATAGATTATAAGTTCATAACCTTAGTCCATTCCCATTTTTAGTCTTCTTTTACATAAGATTTTTACAGAAGTCTGGTACTCGACTATCTATCAAAATATCATCCTTTGTATCAGTATAGTACTCTTCTTTCAGAGATTTTAATTCATATTCGACCAAAAGTACAATTCCAATACAATCCAGAGATTTACATATTAGTCTTCCTCTATAAGAAATTTAAAAAGAAGTCTACTTTCTGTTCAAGAAGACTAACATGTTGGTATACACGACATAAAGTAACATTAGAACTCAAAGTAATAGAAAAATTAAGACCTACGGTTTCAACAAAAGTTCATCAAATACAACTGATAAGTTAAATACATAAGACATAAGACAACATCCAAAGAAATAAGACACCATCCAAAGCAATAATAAATTGATCAATTCAACACATAAGAGATAATACATAAGACAACATCCAAAGCAGTAAGACAACACTGGTTTAAGCTGGACAGTTTGGATGTTACCCGGTTGTTTGCACTGTGACAATTAACGTAGACTTACTAATATGTCTACAATTGTTTCCTATCAATATAGCAAAATCAAAAGTATTATACTTTCATAATTACAACAGTTTTTCTATCCAAAATCACTCAAACCCATTATAATTAACTATTACACACTTTCAAACGAAAAAATTGTGAAAAAATTTAATGCAGAGTACACAAATTAACTTTTAATGTATATTTCGAAAGTCTACAAAGTGGTAGACTTTCTTTTCAGTTTACATCCGTAGACGGTCAGATATGTGTACTTTTTGGGTTAGTTTTTGCAATTGACCATTTTACGGGTTACTTTTTATAGTGGAAAAAAAGTTGTGATTTTATATAAGTAGACTTCGTTTTCAGTGTACAACTTCAAAAATGTTAGTTTTCGCTATTGACTAGAATTTTCCAGGATTTGACTTTCAGAGGTAGACTAAATATACAGTCTACATGTTTTATTTTTTTTGAATGAGGTTAGTTTTGCAATTGACTATGTTTGACTTTTTAGGGGGTAGATTGAAATAAACGTCTACAGCTTTGCAGACTTCGCAAGAAGTCTACTCTCAAATCCGACGAGTCAGTTTTGCATTTGACCAAAATAAAAAAATAGACTTCACGGATAGTCTACATTTTTTTTCTGGAAGAAAAGACTGCATATGAAGTCTACATATTAAAAAAATTAATTAATTTTAAAAAATTTTAGTCAAACACAAAACTAACCTTTTCAACGCAGTCAAAATTTTGGTCAAATGCAAAACTGACCTTAAGTAAACTTCTCCGGCAGTCTACGCTTCGTAGACTTATGTTGAAGTCTGCTTATGAAAAGTCAAAAGTTCATTCAAATGCAAAACTAACCTCTTTTGCGTAGTCGTCTTTGTAGGTCTACGTACTTTTTTGTTTTTGTTGTCAAAGGTTAAGATGTAAACTGTCGGGGAACGCTACGTTACAAAAAAAATCCGTTTAGTCAATTGCAAAACTGACCTGTGTGTTGACAAATAGACTGCATTGTATGTCTACATAAGGGCATAGACATAAAACAATCTATTATCGCGACACATATCTGAGAAACGACTTTAACCATGAAAATAGTTACCTTTTGGCAGAGTGAAGCTCGTTTCGAGCCTTTTCAACCGTCCAAACTCCAATAATGACCAAAAGGAAACATTTTTGACGATTCATAAGTGAAAAAACACGAATTATGAAGGTTATGATTATGAAAATGAAGGTTAAAAGAGATTTTTAGATGGAAATGTAGAGAAAATGAGAGGAAATGAAGATTTGCTTGTTTAGAATGAGAAAAAAGTGGTTGAAAATTCAATTCTAAAGCTTTAAGAGATCAAAAATGGTGGTTCATGGTGGTTGAAAATATTGATGATGATGGCATAGTTGTAATTAAGAAGAAATGTTTAGGGTGTATTTGGTTTTTTGTATTTTTCGAAATTAATAAATAAATAAATAATAATGGCAAATTTGTAAATAATTTAAAAACTTAGGGGTATTATGGAAAATTCAATGATGAATAGTAACTAAAAAAAAGAGGTTGGTTTTATGTTTGACTTGAATTTTTAGGTTGTTTTTGAAAAACCCCATTAATCAAATTAGAAATTCGTTTTTTGTCAATACACAAAAAAGAAAGTTGGTGAAAGAGTGTTGAAGTCAAAAGTCCAATGCTTAGGAATCCCCATGGTTAGGTAAAAGTTTTAATATAGAGTTTTAACAGTTTAAATACTCATCACATAAAAGAGGTTAAAACAAATCCCACTAGGATTTTCTAATTCGAAGAGTTCTGAAAATACATATATGTGTATATATACATTAATATTATTATTTAATTATGGAGTTCTTACGGAAAATCTAACCTAAAGTTTTTTTGCAAAGAATTTTGAATTAATTTTTTCGTAAAATTAAAAATTCTATAATTAAATACTAATATATATATATATATATATATATTGAGGTGCTCTAAAATACAAATAATAAAGGCCTTATGAATTTCCCTCCCAATTCAAAACCCTTCCTTATAGACGACTCTGCTTCTCTCTGATCCCTCCTTCTCCTTGTCGGAATCTCCCTCCTCAGTTTCCTTTACTTCACCAAACTTCGTAGCTTCCTCCTCCCAAAACTAAACCCTACATTCTTCTTCACTAATTTCGATCTTGGTTTGTTGTTAATAGCCGAATCGTCGCCTATAATCAAAATCCTAGACGAAGGCGAGTCTATTGACGCTAACAGAGACTTGTATAATCGACCTCCATGGAGATACATGACGAGTTTTGACTTTAGTAGCGACGATGATCTTTCCATGGTCGTCTCCTAAGAATAAACCCACCTGCGTTGTATGTTCCTTTTTTTTCAAACAATTTTATTTAAATAAATCTTTTTTAAAAAAAATTGTTTTTGGTTTCAGGGTGCTGGTTTAAGTAACTCAGGCAACACATGTTTCATAGCTTCATTGTTGCAACTGCAATTCTACTTCAGACACATTTAAAACGTCTTCTGGATGGAGTCTAGAGATTGAAGATGTGGAAGATCTTTTGAGTGCTCTAGAGTTTTTTACATGTGTAGAAAAGCTCGAGGACCAGTTAACCTGTGATGAGTGTAAAGAGAAAGTCTCAAAGGAGAAGCAACTTAAGTTCGATAAGTTGCCTCTTGTTGCTACGTTTCATTTGAAGAGGTTTCAGAACGATGGCGTTTATATGGAGAAGATCTTCAAAGATGTTAAGTTCCCTATGGAGTTCGATTTGAAGAGCATTACCGAAAATCTTGAAGTAAAGCTGATATTTTCATGTAGTAATTGTAATAGACAATCATGTTGTTGTTTTGTTTATTCAGGTTTCCACAAAATACCATCTCTATGCCATGGTGGAGCATATCGGAAATGGTACATACTTTGGTCATTACTCAGCTTATGTGAGATCAGCTCCTAAGACATGGCATCATTTTGATGACGCAAAGGTAATACAAGATGATCATTATGATCTGTGGGGAATAGTGTCAATTTCGACCTCAACAATTTCAGTCGTGCCAAATACAACTTGAACAAATGAACGATGCCAAATACGATCTCAACTCAATTTTAGTTCAAAAAATTACTTGAACTTCTTAAAACGTACATAAATCTACATTGACTCTAACAGAATTTAGTCAACCGTTAACAAGATAAAACGACGTCGTTTTGATATACAAGGAAAAGTACCAATTTCGATCCCAACAATTTCAGTCGTGCTAAATACGACCCGAACAAATTGTTACTGCGAAATACAACTTCAACTCAATTTTAACTGAAAAAAACTACCCGAACTTTTTAAAACGTGCATAAATCTACATTGATTCTAACATAAATTAATTAACCGTTAACTAGATAAGATGACGTCGTTTTGATATATATATATATATATATATTAAAAAAATATGTTCATTCTCGGACTCAAATTCATCCTGTGATACCTTTTTAAAGGGGCACACTAACAACTAGACTAAAGTAACTTTTAAAAACTTATTACAAATTTAAAATTATATAAACTACTATTCTTCATCATCTTATCCAATTTAAACTTTGGTGATTGTTTTTATATAGTTTAGTTATTGTTTCATATGTCTAATATTTTGAACAAGATATCTTAGTGAAAGAAAGGTAAAATACCTCCTAGCATTTTTGAACAAAATATCACAAATATATAATATTCAATTTGAAAATAAAAGATTTCCACTTAAGTTCAAAGATTTTAAATAATTTATATAAGAAAATTTTATAAATAGCTTCAAAGTTTTAAGTATATTTAATATGTTATAATTGTAAATATTTTACTATTTATATTTTAGTAGAATATAAGTTTATTAGAGATATGATAAGTAAAAAATATGTTAATGTATTATATAAGGGAGAATTGTCAAGTGTGACTCAAAACTTGGAGTCAAACCCAAAAGAATACCCAAACTTGGGTCAAAGGTAAAAGTAACTTAAAAGGCTATTGAAATTACAATTATCCCCTTGTGAACAAACAAAAAAACGGAATTTTTTTTACGTTTCTAACCCTCGCAAGTCGTCTGTCCAGAAGACTTAATTGAAAGTCTTCTGTACAGTTATTCTTAAACATAATTTAAAATTTTTGTAAAAAATATTTTGATAAGTGAAAAATGGGAATTATGTAATTAACATATGTCTTAAGAGATATAAATTAAGATATAACAAATTTCAATTGTTTTCAGCATAGATGAGTGAAAGTAGTGAGTCATGATATTCTTTAGTTTATGTTTCATTAACATATGTTGTAGTATTGTATGTGTTCTTAGGGTTAGATTTTGGAAAGCATTAAAACCGTTTTTGAAAAATTTAAAAATTATCTAAGCGTGTTCATTTCTGTGTATAGTAAACACTATCAAAGTATAATTTGATTTTATAACGTGGTTAGTTAGTTAAATTAGTCATTTTAGTTTAGGGGTTCATTTTACGGTCTGGGACGACTTAATATTTAGTCGTCTGTAAATGGACGACTAAATATTAAGTGATGTACATTATCCGCCAGACGACTTATTTGTAAGTCCTCTAATCCGGACCAAACCTTAAATTTTACCACTGTACTTTTAAAGCTAACCGGATTATTTACCCAATATATAAGGTGATTTTTTTTTGTTAATTTTTCGCAAAATTCAGAAACCCTAACAGTTCTCTCTCAAAGGCGATTTCGAATTCCCACTATTTCCGAACAAACCATCGTTCTCAACGTCGGCTATCTATCTCACTTCATTCTCACCGTTCTCACCGCCGCTTCCTCTAAACACTAGCGCCGCCGCTTCTTCTAAACCCTAGCGCTGCCGCTTCCTCTAAACCCTAGCGCCGCCGCTTCCACTATTTCCGAACAAACCGTCGCCCTCACCACCGTGCTCACCAACGTTCTCACCACTATATTTAACATAAAACGTTGTCTCTATCAATTTACTCATTCTCACCGTTTCACGTTTATTTTTTCAGATCTATAACCGCAATGACGAGTACTCCTTCTGCGACTAATCAGGTCCGCTTTAAATTTTTCTACTGGAAGACTTGTAATTTAAGTCGTCTGGAAAGTCTTCCAACTGGACGACTTAGTAGACGACTTAAATATAAGTCGTCCAGCAGGAAGACTTTCCAGACAACTTAATTATAAGTCATCTACTAAGTCGTCCAGTTGGAAGACTTTCCAGACGACTTAATTATAAGTCGTCTACTAAGTCGTCTTGTTAGATTTAGCTTGTTTAGCTTATCTCTATTGTTGTCTTTGATTATTTTGCAGACAAAAAAGATGGATATTCCAGAACTCCCCCGTAGGTTATACACATTAGAGGAAGAGCCAGAAGCCCAAAATAGCATTTCGTATCATACGGATAATAGCAAGTTGCATACTGCTCTTAGGGAAGCTCTTACTGATGACGAATTTGAAGAGCTGAAGGAGTCGAGGTTGGGAGTTTTCATCAAGTTCAAGGAGCAGGGATTTGGTTGGGCTTCGAGGCTGGTTCACTACATGCTCAGTTTCCAGCTGGACATTAAGAAGAAATATGAGATGTGGTCTCTCGTTGGTCCAGAACCTTTGAGGTTTTCACTGTTAGAGTTTGAAAACCTCACTGGTCTAATGAGTAGCTAATCTCCATAGTCATTGTTCTCATGTCCAGGTTATAATCTTCTTGAGTCATTGCAACAAGTTCAGCATGTGTTGAATCTTCATTCAATAAAAACATTTTTGCTCCTTTGAGATCATCAACCACAAAATCCCAACGGCAATCTTTCAACAACCATTCTCCATACACAGCATGTAACTGACGAATCATCTGCAAATATTCAAAATAAAACACATTAGTAAACATAGAGAAAATGAAGAAGTTCACTAAACATTGCCGCAGACGACATAGAAGTAAGTCGTCCAGAAGACTTAAAGGTAAGTCGTCTAAAGAGGTCACTTTTGCAATTGAAAATTAAATGGGACGACTTAATTCTAAGTCGTCCGGCTTTGTTTGTTAAAAAAAAAACTCCAGACGACTTATATATAAGTTGTCTACGAAAAACGGGCTAGTTTTGCATTTGACCGAATCGTGTCAGATCTTTGACTATTGCTGGACGACTTATAATTCAGTCGTCTCTGGGAAAGTTAAAATTTCAATATTTTATTCAAACTAGACGACTTACGTCTAAGTCGTCCTAGGTTAGTTTTGTAATTGAAAAATAAAACTTGAAATTTAACTTTCTCCAGACGACTTAATTGAAAGTCGTCCAGACAGACGACTTAATTTAAGGTCGTTCGGATTGAGCAAGGTTTGACCAGAAAACTTGGGAAAATTTCTGGACGACTTTGCTTTCCCAGACGACTTTAAATTAAGTCTTCTGGCTTGACGACTTTCAATTATGTCGTCTGGTAAAAGTTAAATTTCAAGTTTTATTTTCCAATTACAAAACTAACCTAGGACGACTTAGACGTAAGTCGTCTAGTTTAATAAAATATTGAAATTTTAACTTTCCCAGAGACGACTGAATTATAAGTCGTCCAGAAATAGTCAAAGATCTGACACGATTCGGTCAAATGCAAAACTAGCTTTTTTTCGTAGACAACTTATATATAAGTCGTCTGGAGTTTTTTTTTAACAAACAAAGCCAGACGACTTAGATTAAGTCTTTCGTTTTGACCAGAAGACTTATCAATAAGTCTTCTACATACAGATGACTTACGAGTAAGTCTTCTACGCGAACAGATTTTGAAAAAAAATCAAATTCGTACCTTAAACTAGGTGAGATGACTTCGTTTGCACACATGGTCTTCTCCAACCACCCAGAACCTCAAACAAAAGCAACCGTAAGTCAAAACGAAAGAAATATGGCTCTGTCAACCATAAAATATTTTGAATCAAAAGCTTGAGTTTTTTGGATGAATATGGAGAGAAAGTGAAAGAAATGTTGTTTTTAGTTCATAACAGGTAGTACAAGGTTGTTGAACTATTCATTAAAGGGCATTAAAAGCTCCAAAAAGGTAGTACAAGGTTGTTGAACTATTCATGGTAGTGGCAATATTGTAAATACTTGAAGATGATGAGGTTTAGACAGTAAAGAAGCCATTTTCGAAAAACCAAAAAAAAAAAGTTAATGGCATTTTCGTAGATAAAATGCAGGTGTGGGGTGAAAATCTCAAAAAAAATGAGTCAAAAGAAAAGGTTAGTTTTCTGTTTGACTCCAAGTTTTGAGTTACTTTTGCAAAAACCCCTTTATATAAATCAGAAAAAAATTATCACCAAAGTTTTAAATTGGATAAGATGAAGAAGAATAGTAGTTTATATAATTTAAATTTATAATAATTTTTCAAAATTTATTTTAGTTTAGTTGTTAGTGTGCCTTTTAAAAGGATATCACGACATGAATTTGAGTCCCGGAATAAACATATACTTCTATATATATATATATATCAAAACGACGTCTTCTTATCTTGTTAACAGTTAATTAACTTAAGTTAGAGTCAATGTAGATTTATGCACATTTTAAGAAATTCATGTAGTTTTTTCAATTAAAATTAATTTGAGGTCGTATTTTGGACTGATAATTTGTTCAGGTCGTATTTGGCACGACTAAAATTGTTGGGATCGAAATTGGCACTTTTCCTCGTATATCAAAACAACGTCGTTTTATCTTGTTAACGGTTGACTAAATTATGTTAGAGTCAATGTAGATTTATGTACGTTTTAAGAAGTTCAGATAGCTTTTTTAAATTAAAATTGAATTGAGATCGTATTTGACACCGTTCATTTATTCGGGTCGTATTTGGCATGACTGGAGTTGTTGAGGTCGAAATTGACACTTTTTCTTGATCTGTGTGGTTTAGTTCTTTGGTAGACTTCTCTGAAGGGAAAAATGTCAATTTCGATCCCAACAATTTAAGTTGTGCCAAATACGACCCGAACAAATGAACGGTACCAAATACGACCTCAACTCACAGTAATCGGGTAGTTTTTTCA
>CAJHQQ010005462.1:0-16828 GCA_905132885.1 Moricandia moricandioides
TGTATTTGGTTTTATTATTTATGTAAACCCATTAGGAATAGGTTTTTGGCTTTATAAACCCATTAGGAGTTGGTTTGGTGTTTTAAACCAATTAGCAATAGGATTTGGTTTTGGTTAACCTAAACCACATTGGTTTAGGCTTAGGGTTTTATGTTTTATGTTTTAAAGCAACAGCACCACGTCCATGTAGCAAGCAACCATTCAATTATCAATAAAACTTCTTTTTTGGTGCAAATCAATCTTGAGACGACACTGTCTCCTTTGTTCACAAGTTGTTGAACGTGTTCTATATCACACTAAGGGAGAGTTAATCTTCTGTGATACATCCTAGACATCAAGCAGGACGCCCCTGTGTCTGAGGAGTAGCATAAACAACCTCTGAGCAATCCATAGCTCGAAGGTGAAGTCCATCTCCATCACCTTTCATCCATCAACACCCCCTTCAAGTGATCCAGGGAGAGACAGCCATTCCACGGCCGTACCAAGTGATTACTGGAGCAGGAGAAGAACTCATGTTTTCTTCTCAAATCAAAGAGAAACCACCAGAGGAACTTAGTCTACAACAATCTCCAAAGGAACCAACCCGGGGTAACTATCTAAACTCAAAGAAAAACATGAAACCTGATTTGCTTGCTGTGAGTACAGGTCAAACTGTTTTGAGATCTACCATTTGGGAAAAGAGAAGCTATGATAATGATCAGAGTATCAAGAATGGGTTGTTGGCTAAGTTAAAGATGCAACCATCAAACCTTGGAAACTGTCTAGCCGCCAGCCTTGACATAGGGACAGTCCGAGGGTCATATCTCAACAACCACAAGGAGTTAACCATCAAACTCGATTGCCATGGAAACTTAACTCATCAGGGGCTCACGTCGAATTGGAATCAAGTCAAAACCTTCTCAGATGAAAGAGTTATGGGTTCTACAAATCGGGTGATCCTGTATTGGCTATCTTTGAATTTTCCTGAGTTTAAAACATCTCAATCCTATATATGGCGACCAGGTGAGCATGCTAAGGTAAGTGATCATGTTTTCAAGAGTTCTTTTATCAATTACACAGATATGATGCACTTGTTTTTGTCAAAGGAGCCATGTGCAGATTATGATGAAGCTTGGAAGCATACAAGGAGAAAGAACAAGCATGTGGAAGACAAGCGGTTCAAGCCACCTGATTTGGATCCGGATAAGCACCAGGACGTCACTAACTTCATCCTCATCAAAGAAGCACCACCAGAAGCAGAACACAAGCCAAAACCGAGCAAAAACCAATTTGGGATAAGATTATTACTCTTTGATAAACTTTCACGTGCTAACTTGCTTTGTTTCAACATGTCAGGTTTAAGTAATGAATCAGGAACTAAATGGATTAGTGCCTTCTACATATCCAAACCAGTCAGCAACAATGCCTATCAAAGAGGCTTGCAAGGTAAGTGTAATCTGATTTTAAACTTCAATGTTACTGACTTGGTCCCCTCTATTTTAGGTAAAACAGATTTGAGGACAAATCTTTTTGAAGAGGGAGGGGATGATGTGATCCTGGAAAGCACCAAAGAATGGAAGCATGAACCTGAACCTGAAGAGCTTGAGGATGCAACATTTAAGAGTGCATTTGATGTGATCAAGGACCGGATCACTAAGGAGAACAAGGAGAGTCTAGATGAACCACAAGAAGCCACATTGCACCAACAACTTGGTGATGATGCTCTAGCCATTCCTGAAGGTCCCATGACTCGTTACAGAGTCAAGAAGCTTAAAGAGAATGTTGTTGGATTACTCACTTCACATCCACAACAACAAAGTCTTGGACAAGGTCTGATCCGAGATGTCTTGATCACCATTCAAGCCATCTCTACATCAAGCTGAGTTAGTGTCTAGGCAAGACATGGGGTGTGTGCTCTTTTCCTTGCTTTTGGTTTTGTCCCACGAGGTTTTCCAGGAGGAAGGTTTTTAACGAGGCCACAACTTGTCTACACATCACCTAAGTGCTATTCTCGGTCCAAGACTATAGAAGTTTAGATTTTATTTCATTCCATTTAAAAGCTTATGTTAAACTCTCTTTCCTTTTTTGATTCATGTCGAAACCCTAGAGGATTTGTCTCTGGTTTCTTATTTAAAGGGTTCTCTACACCCTTTTGTAATCATCCAGTCTTTTATTAAACAAGTTACATTCATCTTATACGGCTCTCTCTCTCTAAAAGAAGTGTGCCGAGTCTGGTGTGTCATATCCAGAGCCTAAGGGTGTTTAGTTTGGTGTGTAATATCCAAACCATTCATCTAGGAGTATCAAGAGTTCATTCATCCCTCTTGTGTCACCATCCGATCCACACGCCTTGAAGGACTTGAGTCTTTTGATTCGTTCTTGCAAGGATTATCCATTCCCATCAACCAAAGAGCATCCTAGGGACGCATCACAAATCTCCAAAAAGGGCAAACTGGAATCACTTCGGTTAAAAGTGGGATAACTTCTTCATCATAACTCCAATGATATTGATTCAACTTCAGGATGATTCTACACTGATTTATGAGTCCAGATCAAGTTTCTTACATCGTGATTCATTCTGGTTTTATTTGTATCAAGAAGAAATTGCCAAATCTCCAAACAGGATAAACTAGAATCACTACGGTTACAAGTGGGATAACTCCTTCATCATAAGTCCAATGATATTCATTCAACTTCAGGATGATTCTACACTGATTTATGAGTCCAAATCAAGCTACTTACATCGTGATTCATTCTGGTTTTATTAGTATCAAGAATAAATTGCCAAATCTCCAAACAGGGCAAAATGGAATCACTTCAATTAAAAGTGGGATAACTTCTTCATCATAACTCTTATGATCTTGCTTCAACTTCAGGGTGGTTCTACACTGATTTATGAGTCCAAATCAAGCTTCTTACATCGTGATTCATTCTGGTTTTATTTGTATCAAGAAGAAAATGCCAAATCTCCAAACAGGGAAAACTGGAATCACTTCGGTTAAAAGTGGGATAACTTCTTCATCATAAGTCCAATGATATTGATTAAACTTCAGGGTTATTCTAAACTGATTTATGAGTCCAAATCAAGCTTCTTACATCGTGATTCATTCTGGTTTTATTAGTATCAAGAAGAAATTGGCAAATCTCTAAAGAGGGAAAACTGGAATCACTTCGGTTAAAAGTGGGATAACTTCTTCATCATAACTCCAATGATATTGATTCAACTTCAGGATGATTCTACACTGATTTATGAGTCCAAATCAAGATTCTTACATCGTGATTCATTCTGGTTTTATTAGTATCAAGAATAAATTGCCAACTCTCCAAACAGGGCAAACTGGAATCACTTCGGTTAAAAGTGGGATAACTTCTTCATCATAAGTCCAATGATATTGATTCAACTTCAGGATGATTCTACACTGATTAATGAGTCCAAATCAAGCTTCTTACATCGTGATTCATTCTGGTTTTATTAGTATCAAGAAACAATTCTCAAATCTCCAAATAGGGCAAACTGGAATCACTTCGGTTAAAACTGGGATAACTTCTTCATCATAACTCCAATGATATTGATTCAACTTCAGGGTGATTCTACACTGATTAATGAGTCCAAATCAAGCTTCTTACATCGTGATTCATTCTGGGTTTTATTAGTATCAAGAATAAATTCCCAAATCTCCAAACAGGGCAAACGGGAATCACTTCGGTTAAAAGTGGGATAACTTCTTCATCAAAACTCTTATGGTCTTGAGTCAACTTCAGGGTGATTCAACACTGATTTATGAGTCCAAATCAAGATTCTTACATCTTGATTCATTCTGGTTTTATTAGTATCAAGAATAAATTGCCAAATCTCCAAACAGGGCAAACTGGAATCACTTCGGTTAAGTGGGATAACTTCTTCATCATAACTCCTATGATCTTGAGTCAACTTCAGGGTAATTCGACACTGATTTATGAGTCCAAAGCAAGCTTCTTACATCTTGATTCATTCTGGTTTTATTATTATCAAGAAAAAAAATTGCCAAATCTCCAAACAGGGCAAACTGGAATCACTTCGGTTAAAGTTGGGATAACTTCTTCATTATAACTCCAATGATATTGATTCAACTTCAGGGTGATTCTACACTGATTAATGAGTCCAAATCAAGCTTCTTACGTCGTGATTCATTCTGGTTTTATTAGTATCAAGAAGAAATTGGCAAATCTCTTAAGAGGGAAAACTGGAATCACTTCGGTTAAAAGTGGGATAACTTCTTCATCATAACTCCTATGATCTTGAGTCAATTTCAGGGTGATTCGACACTGATTTATGAGTCCAAATCAAGCTTCTTAGATCGTGATTCATTCTGGTTTTATTAGTATCAAGAAGAAATTGTCAAATCTCTAAAGAGGGAAAACTGGAATCACTTCGGTTAAAAGTGGGATAACTTCTTCATCATAACTCCAATGATATTGATTCAACTTCAGGATGATTCTAAACTGATTTATGAGTCCAAATCAAGATTCTTACATCGTGATTAATTCTGGTTTTATTAGTATCAAGAATAAATTGCCAACTCTCCAAACAGGACAAACTGGAATCACTTCGGTTAAAAGTGGGATAACTTCTTCATCATAAGTCCAATGATATTGATTCAACTTCAGGATGATTCTACACTGATTAATGAGTCCAAATCAAGCTTCTTACATCGTGATTCATTCTGGTTTTATTAGTATCAAGAAACAATTCTCAAATCTCCAAATAGGGCAAACTGGAATCACTTCGGTTAAAACTGGGATAACTTCTTCATCATAACTCCAATGATATTGATTCAACTTCAGGGTGATTCTACACTGATTAATGAGTCCAAATCAAGCTTCTTACATCGTGATTCATTCTGGGTTTTATTAGTTTCAAGAATAAATTCCCAAATCTCCAAACAGGGCAAACGGGAATCACTTCGGTTAAAAGTGGGATAACTTCTTCATCATAACTCTTATGATCTTGCTTCAACTTCAGGGTGGTTCTACACTGATTTATGAGTCCAAATCAAGATTCTTACATCGTGATTCATTCAGGTTTTATTTGTATCAAGAAGAAATTGTCAAATCTCCAAACAGGGCAAACTGGAATCACTTCGGTTAAAAGTGGGATAACTTCTTCATCATAACTCCTATGATCTTGAGTCAACGTCAGGGTAATTCGACACTGATTTATGAGTTCAAAGCAAGCTTCTTACATCTTGATTCATTCTGGTTTTATTAGTATCAAGAAAAAATTGCCAAATCTCCAAACAGGGTAAACTAGAATCACTACGGTTAAAAGTGGGATAACTTCTTCATCATAAGTCCAATGATATTGATTCAACTTCAGGATGATTCGACACTGATTTATGAGTCCAAATCAAGCTTCTTACATCGTGATTCATTCTGGTTTTATTAGTATCAAGAAGAAATTGCCAAATCTCCAAACAGGGCAAACTGGAATCATTTCGGTTAAAAGTGGGATAACTTCTTCATCATAAGTCCAATGATATTGATCCAACTTCAGGGTGATTCTACACTGATTAATGAGTCCAAATCAAGCTTCTTACATCGTGATTCATTCTGGTTTTATTAGTATCAAGAAGAAATTGGCAAATCTCTAAAGAGGGAAAACTGGAATCACTTCGGTTAAAAGTGGGATAACTTCTTCATCATAACTCCAATGATATTGATTCAACTTCAGGATGATTCTACACTGATTTATGAGTCCAAATCAAGATTCTTACATCGTGATTCATTCTGGTTTTATTAGTATCAAGAATAAATTGCCAACTCTCCAAACAGGGCAAACTGGAATCACTTCGGTTAAAAGTGGGATAACTTCTTCATCATAAGTCCAATGATATTGATTCAACTTCAGGATGATTCTACACTGATTAATGAGTCCAAATCAAGCTTCTTACATCGTGATTCATTCTGGTTTTATTAGTATCAAGAAACAATTCTCAAATCTCCAAATAGGGCAAACTGGAATCACTTCGGTTAAAACTGGGATAACTTCTTCATCATAACTCCAATGATATTGATTCAACTTCATGGTGATTCTACACTGATTAATGAGTCCAAATCAAGCTTCTTACATCATGATTAATTCTGGGTTTTATTAGTATCAAGAATAAATTCCCAAATCTCCAAACAGGGCAAACGGGAATCACTTCGGTTAAAAGTGGGATAACTTCTTCATCATAACTCTTATGGTCTTGAGTCAACTTCAGGGTGATTCGACACTGATTTATGAGTCCAAATCAAGATTCTTACATCTTGATTCATTCTGGTTTTATTAGTATCAAGAATAAATTTCCAAATCTCCAAACAGGGCAAACTGGAATCACTTCGGTTAAAAGTGAGATAACTTCTTCATCATAACTCCTATGATCTTGAGTCAACTTCAGGGTAATTCGACACTGATTTATGAGTCCAAAGCAAGCTTCTTACATCTTGATTCATTCTGGTTTTATTAGTATCAAGAAAAAAAATTGCCAAATCTCCAAACAGGGCAAACTGGAATCACTTCGGTTAAAAGTGGGATAACTTCTTCATCATAACTCCAATGATATTGATTCAACTTCAGGGTGATTCTACACTGATGCGTCCCTAGGATGCTCTTTGGTTGATGGGAATGGATAATCCTTGCAAGAACGAATCAAAAGACTCAAGTCCTTCAAGGCGTGTGGATTGGATGGTGACACAAGAGGGATGAATGAACTCTTGATACTCCTAGATGAATGGTTTGGATATTACACACCAAACTTATCACTCTTAAGCTCTGGATATGACACACCAGACTCGGCACACTTCTTTTAGAGAGAGAGAGAGAGAGAGCCGCAAAAGATGAATGACTTCAATAGAAAAGGTTGCGTGAGTACAATAGGGCATAAGGGACCCTTTAAATAAGAAACCAGAGACATGCCTCTAGGGTTTCGACAATGATTCAAAAAAGGAAAGAAATAAAAACTATAGTCTAAAGTTTAAAATGAAATAACAAGTAACTTCTATTAGGCTTGGACCGAGTGTAGCACTTAGGTGATTTGTAGACATGTTGTGGCCTCGTTAAAAACCTTCCTCCTGGAAAACCTCGTGGGACAAAACCAAAAGCAAGGAAAAGAGCACGCACTCCATGTCTGCCTAGACACTACCTCAGTTTGGTGTAGAGATGGCTTGAATGGTGATCAAGACATCTCGGATCAAACCTTGTCCAAGACCTTCTTGTTGTGGATGTGAAGTGAGTAATCCAACAACATTCTCCTTGAGCTTCTTGACTCTGGAACGAGTCATGGGACCTTCAGGAATGGTTAGAGCATCCTCATCAAATGGTTGATGCATTGTGGCTTCATGTTGCTCATCTAGACTCTCCTCATTGTCCTCCTTAGTGATCCGGTCCATGATCACATCATCCCCTCCCTCTTGAAAAGGATTTGTCCTCAAATCAGGTCCATCTACAACAAAAGGAGCCAAATCAGTGACATTGAAGCTATTTGATACATCGTACTTACCTTGGAGGTCAAGCTTGTAGGCATTGTCATTGATCTTGTGGATGATCTCAAAGGGTCCATCAACCCTTGGCATCATCTTGGACTTCCTCTCGTTGGGGAACCTATCCTTCCTTAGGTGCAACCAAACTTGGTCACCAACTTCAAAGGTCCTCACACGTCTCCCCTTGTTTGCTTGCTTCTCATACAGCTTGGTCTTCTGCTCAATGTTTAGTCTAGCCTTCTCATGAATCTGTTGGACCAACTCGGCTTTCTTCTTGCCATCTAGACTTGTCCTTTCACACTCAGGTAAAGGCATTAGATCCAAAGGAGAGGTGGGATTGAACCCATAAACAATTTCAAAGGGTGAATACTTAGAGGCAGAATGCATAGCATGATTGTATGCAAATTCACAATGTGGTAAGTATTCTTCCCATGTTCTTAAGTTCTTTCTAATGAATGCACGCAGGAGTGTCCCTAATGTCCTATTAACTACCTCAGTTTGCCCATCAGTTTGTGGATGACATGTAGTAGAGAACAAAAGCTTAGTGCCTAACTTAGACCAAAGTGTCTTCCAAAAGTAACTAAGAAACTTAGTGTCCCTATCAGAAACTATGGTTCTAGGCATACCATGCAAACGTACAACCTCCTTAAAGAACAAGTTAGCTATATGCAATGCATCATCAGTCTTATGACATGCTATGAAATGTGCCATCTTAGAGAACCTATCAACTACAACAAAGATTGAGTCCTTTCCAGTCCTAGTTCTAGGCAAACCAACGATGAAATCCATAGAAATGTCATTCCAGGGATGGTGTGGAATAGGTAAAGGAGTATACAAACCCTGGTTTTGAACTTGGGACTTGGCATGCTTGCAAGTAGCACACCTTTCACATATCCTCTCCACATCTCTCTTCATATGCGGCCAATAGAAGTGATCCTGTAAAACTTTTAGAGTCTTGGCAATCCCAAAGTGTCCCATTAGACTGCCCCCATGGGATTCCCTGACAAAAAGATCTCTCAAAGAGCAATTAGGCACACACAATCTATTGTCATAGAACAAGTAATCATCCTTTCTAAAGTAATGCCCTGAGGCAAACTTAGCACATGAAGCATAAGCTTCCTTGAAGTCATGATCAGTATCATACATGTCTTTTATCTGCTCAAACCCAAGTAACTTAGCATCTAAAGTTGTCAAGAGAACATACCTCCGAGATAGTGCATCAGCAACTACATTCTCCTTACCTTGTTTGTACTTGATCACGTATGGGAAGGTCTCAATGAATTCAACCCACCTTGCGTGTCTCTTGCTAAGCTTACTCTGCCCTTTTAGGTACTTGAGGGACTCATGATCAGTGTGGATGACAAACTCTTTGGGCCACAAGTAATGTTGCCACGTTTGTAATGCCCTCACCAAGGCATAGAGTGTTAACTTGAAGAGAGACAAATGATCTTATGAGAGATGAGATGGAGCAGTGGAGTTGAACCCAACAAGAATTATAAAGCTTTATAAAGGGTTATGAGCAAAGACTTGGGATCTGGTGACATAGTCATGTGATATAGTCGATTACATGCATCAACTACATGCGTCAACTACATAGTCCGATAATATAGTCGACTACATGCCTCAACTACATCATATAGTCGACTACATGAATCGACTACATGAACCGACTACATCACAGTGTTCAAACTGGTTTGAAATGTCAAGATGACCGTTGGGAAGCAGAAGGCTCCACTTGCTCTGTTTGAATCTTAAAAACCCTAATGTATCTATCTCTCTCTATATAATGTATCTCTCCCTGGTCGAAAATAACAACAAGAATATGAAATAAGAAGAAACGAAGGGAGTTGGGGTTCTTTTTCCCTCTCCACTTCATAAACTTGGTTACTTCAATCTGGATACATAAATCTCTTAGTCTCTGTTTCTTAGTCTCTGGTTATTTGTTCTTCAGTCTCTTAATCTCCTATTCTCTTATTCTATCTCGCCATTCTCATCCCTTCATAAGTCTCTCTCATTCTCACCCATTGTTTTCTCAAGACAAGATCTCATCTCTGGCCCTTAAGGGCGAGTTCATCATTCACACAACCTGAGCTCTGAAAACTTATATGGTATCAGAGCCAGGTTCAGCTGAACTTGGTTCTTGCTTCCGCTGAAGCTCAAAGCTTTATCCCATGTCATTTCGAAACCCAGAAGCTGTCCTTGGTCGTTCTCCTCTCTCTCAGGTCCGCCCTTGAAGAAAGAAGGCCATTTGAAGCTTGTCCAAGCCATTCTTACTCACTGTCCAAGAAGAAAGGTGAAAGCTTTCATCTTGAATCTGTTATGGCGAGTTCAAACCTGAAGAAAGGTGGAGTCTTTGACATGGAAAGCTCAAGAGGATGGTTCACAGAAGAAGAAGATGTTGGGATCGACACCAACAACTCAAACCTTGCTGTGTACCATGGAGATTCAAGGAACTAGCACAAGTTCCTTTGCTGTGAGCTGAATCTCTTTCCCTTTATTTAAGCTTGAGCATATGATCTGGTTGTGTGGTGGTAATTGTGTTGAATATGCTTAGCTCCCGTTCATAATAATGCTTGTTGTGATTGATTAAATCTGATTGCATACATATATGAAATCCGAATTGAAAGCTGTTGTATATTGTCTTGAAGATGTGAGTGCATGGTCTTTAAAGCTAAGGTTCTTTAAAGAGGATGCATACTGTCTGGGAGTTACCTTACATTGAGGCATTAGGTTATGTCTAATAGCTGAGCAAAGGAGCTTAAAGAATTCCTAAGTAACTTGTATTGAATCTGTTAAGGTCATACTCTTGCTTAGAGAGTTTGCGTGCAAGAATTATAACTTGAAATTGTCTGGTTGAATCTGCTGCATCGCTTTAAAGACATTGGCGTTCAAACTTGATATATCAAGGTTTGACCCAATGCAATAATGTCTAATGTTTGCTGGAAGTTTGAGTGGTGTCTCAGGTTCACAAGAGGTGTTCTTAGTTCATCGCCAATCCATGTTGAAAGAGGAAGACTTTACCCATTGTGTGCGCAATGGAGAGTGGAACTCAAGGCCATTGCAAGCTGATCATGAGTGATCTAGCCGAAGTGGAGGGAAGAAGAATGTCTCTCACAAGCAACCAGCGAGGTTGATGCAATCCAGGATGAGCTAATTTTAGATGAACTTAATGATGAAGCTGAATGGATGCAAGAACCAAGTTACTATGAAGAAGATGATATGGACCAGACCCAAAATGAAGATGTTTCTCTCTCAGCCAAAAGAAGTCCAATGACCAGAAAGAAGATCCATTTGTCATATCTGTTGGGCCCATCACGAGATCCAGGTCCAAGAAGCTTATTGAGAAGATTGCTTGCCTTATTCTGAACCAAGAAAGTGAGGAAGAGTTACTTGGCCAAACCACCATCACCCCAACCACCTTCATTTACTCGGCTGTCTTCTACAACAACTAATTTACTTATGTTTTTGTCTTATTTCTTTTCCCTAAGTGCTCATGCACGAAACTACAAGTCCCAAGACTGTCATGCACGAGATTGTTGTCATTTTTCCTTTAAAACTCTGTTTTGGTTTCATTTGGAAGACAATCATCATTTTTATCAAAAACTCATTTCTCTTTGGTGATTCATTTGTTCTTTGAACAACTTGATTGTGGAGGCGTGTGAACCCAAAACAATCAACAAGCTCTCAATCTGACTGGTGTGTCAAATCCAGAGTGAGAGAGTGAAGAATCTGAGGTCTTTTCCGCAACCCTCAGTGTTTCAATCGATCAAATCCTTTCAACCCATCTATCCATAAACCTTAATTCGTCCATCAAGCCAATATCCATCAAAAACCATCTATCAATCTGTTACAGAGTAGATCCAACCAAAATCAGAGTGGAAATCCTTGGGAAAAAGTCATTAGAGGTGCTTGTAGAAGGGGCTGAGGTATCTCCTCAGTGCAATGGTAGAGAAGGAGCTGTTAAGCTCAGAAAGTGAGGGACTCAAGTGGCATGTGAAGAACAACCACTCCTCACTATTTATACAAGGGAGTAAACCTGATCTCTCTTTATTTATATACTTTCACTATTTATACTTTCATGACTGTTTCTGTTTTTCATCATATTGTTGGGTGTAGTGCCATTGCTTGAAATTATCATGGATGTATTGCAAAATTGAGAAGTGTTCTCTGATGCTTACATCATGATATATAAGCTGGTTTGCATTCATAAAACTTGTCTCATATTGTCTAAGTTCAATCTAGACGCATACTGGTTCTAATGCATTTGTTTTTAATCCATCATTTGGTTATCTTGCATCATTTAGAAATTGTCTAGGTTGCTTGTATCATTGGTTTTGATTGGAACGAGTGTACATAGCTCCAAGTAGATCACAGTTTGAACCTGTTGCATACATATAGTCTTGCTTAAGCTGCTTGCATACATAAATAGAAACTGTTTAAAGTAAAGCACTTGGGTCTGGTATTTGGAAATGATAATGTTGCTTAGTCTCTGTTCTAAATGGGTGTGTTGCTAGGATGATAGATAATTATGTCTAATCCAGCTTGCATTCATGGAAAAGAATAGATTAAGGCTGTTGCATTCTATTGTCATTGTTACTGCCTTAAGGTTGAGACACCTAGACTTGAGTCTGAGGGTCGTTTAAGGCAGGAGTTGTTTGCCTAATTGCTTGTGATTGTTTCTGATCAGTTCATCCGTAGCAGTTAGAGAATGGTTTGCTTGCATTAGATGGATCTTAAGACAATGAGATACTGTCTAAGTGCAAAGCTTGTGCCATTGGTGATCAAACTTGATGATTAGTCAAGGTTTGATCCCAATGCAAATGTGTCTTATCTTGTTTGGAGTTTGAGTGTTGTTTCAGGGTCACAAAGAGTGTCACTTGTTCAGCATCAATCCAGAACAAAGAAGAAGGTGTTGCCCATGCAGTTCAGAGCCTACACATGATGTAAATTCCTGTAAATCCAGAGCCTACACATGATGTACATTCCTGACCATGGAGAGAAGAACCGGTTATAAGAAGCGCAGACCGTGAAGGTTGTTGAGCTCCTGGTTCAAGAGAAGAAGGTGTTGCCCATGCAGTTCAGAGCCTACACATGATGTAAATTCCTGTAAATCCAGAGCCTACACATGATGTACATTCCTGACCATGGAGAGAAGAACCGGTTATAAGAAGCGCAGACCGTGAAGGTTGTTGAGCTCTTGGTTCAAGAGACGCACAAGGAAGAGTTATTCTAGGCAGTGGAGAGGAGATCAAGGGAGGAGGAACTGGTTGACTTAAGCGCAGCTGTTGGGGTGATGCGCTCCTGGTCCTAGCTCTGTCTTGCTCACTTCCAAGCTTGGTCCATCCCTATACTCTCTGGACCAAACTTGAGGAGGGGTAATGCAGAAGCAATCCTGAAGATCCAGCCGCCACAAGCCATTGGCAAGAAGTGGAGTTCACTCTTGCATCATTCCTCACCAGCCGGATCAAAGAAAGCTATCATGAACTCATTGCAACCTTGCAAGCTTGGACCTTCACCTATTCTCGGTTCCAAGCTTGAGGGGGAGTGTGAATGAGCTTCCTATGATCTGAGAGATATCTTAAGCTTGAGGAGGGGTAATGATGAGCATTCCTGAAGATCCAAGTCGTCCATTGCCTCAACTCACACCACACTGGTTCAAAGAAGCCACAACAAGGACAGCAACAACTTGGTGTTAGAACAGATAGCCAACAGAGACTACTTGACAAGAAGATCAGGTGTAGAGGCAAGCTGATTGGAAGCTATGAATCAGCCCATAGCATGTGTGTGTGTACCTGGTTGATGAAGCTTCAATGATCTGTGAAGATGGAGTCCTTGGTGGTTATTCAAGAAGAAGAAGCAACCAAGGCAGAGAATGAAGATGATACTCAATGGAGTGAGTAGCTGGTCATCCGAGCACTTAAACCCAACAAGAGGTTGGGTGAAAGGGGGAGAAACCAAGATCAGTGTGAAAATGGGCTAGATGAGCTCAAGAAGAGTTAGTGGTGAGCAGTCCAAGTCGGATGAGCTTGCACCACAGTGAGGGCCATGATCCAGAGTTCTTTGTGTCCACCACACTGGTTTAGACACAAAGAACTCATTGGCCAATCCCTAGGCCTTGAAGGAGCTTACTCTTTTCCTTATGAGGGTTTTATCCCTAAGGAGGGTTTTCTCTCATAAGGTTTTTAATGAGGAGTGACTTCAAGGTTCCAAGCTTGACTTAGGATCACTATAGTCAAGCTTGAGGGGGAGTGTTAACTTGAAGAGAGACAAATGATCTTATGAGAGATGAGATGGAGCAGTGGAGTTGAACCCAACAAGAATTATAAAGCTTTATAAAGGGTTATGAGCAAAGACTTGGGATCTGGTGACATAGTCATGTGATATAGTCGATTACATGCATCAACTACATGCGTCAACTACATAGTCCGATAATATAGTCGACTACATGCCTCAACTACATCATATAGTCGACTACATGAATCGACTACATGAACCGACTACATCACAGTGTTCAAACTGGTTTGAAATGTCAAGATGACCGTTGGGAAGCAGAAGGCTCCACTTGCTCTGTTTGAATCTTAAAAACCCTAATGTATCTATCTCTCTCTATATAATGTATCTCTCCCTGGTCGAAAATAACAACAAGAATATGAAATAAGAAGAAACGAAGGGAGTTGGGGTTCTTTTTCCCTCTCCACTTCATAAACTTGGTTACTTCAATCTGGATACATAAATCTCTTAGTCTCTGTTTCTTAGTCTCTGGTTATTTGTTCTTCAGTCTCTTAATCTCCTATTCTCTTATTCTATCTCGCCATTCTCATCCCTTCATAAGTCTCTCTCATTCTCACCCATTGTTTTCTCAAGACAAGATCTCATCTCTGGCCCTTAAGGGCGAGTTCATCATTCACACAACCTGAGCTCTGAAAACTTATATGGTATCAGAGCCAGGTTCAGCTGAACTTGGTTCTTGCTTCCGCTGAAGCTCAAAGCTTTATCCCATGTCATTTCGAAACCCAGAAGCTGTCCTTGGTCGTTCTCCTCTCTCTCAGGTCCGCCCTTGAAGAAAGAAGGCCATTTGAAGCTTGTCCAAGCCATTCTTATTCACTGTCCAAGAAGAAAGGTGAAAGCTTTCATCTTGAATCTGTTATGGCGAGTTCAAACCTGAAGAAAGGTGGAGTCTTTGACATGGAAAGCTCAAGAGGATGGTTCACAGAAGAAGAAGATGTTGGGATCGACACCAACAACTCAAACCTTGCTGTGTACCATGGAGATTCAAGGAACTAGCACAAGTTCCTTTGCTGTGAGCTGAATCTCTTTCCCTTTATTTAAGCTTGAGCATATGATCTGGTTGTGTGGTGGTAATTGTGTTGAATATGCTTAGCTCCGGTTCATAATAATGCTTGTTGTGATTGATTAAATCTGCTTGCATACATATATGAAATCCGAATTGAAAGCTGTTGCATATTGTCTTGAAGATGTGAGTGCATGGTCTTTAAAGCTAAGGTTCTTTAAAGAGGATGCATACTGTCTGGAAGTTACCTTACATTGAGGCATTAGGTTATGTCTAATAGCTGAGCAAAGGAGCTTAAAGAATTCCTAAGTAACTTGTATTGAATCTGTTAAGGTCATACTCGTGCTTAGAGAGTTTGCGTGCAAGAATTATAACTTGAAATTGTCTGGTTTAATCTGCTGCATCGCTTTAAAGACATTGGCGTTCAAACTTGATATATCAAGGTTTGACCCAATGCAATAATGTCTAATGTTTGCTGGAAGTTTGAGTGGTGTCTCAGGTTCACAAGAGGTGTTCTTAGTTCATCGCCAATCCATGTTGAAAGAGGAAGACTTTACCCATTGTGTGTGCAATGGAGAGTGGAACTCAAGGCCATTGCAAGCTGATCATGAGTGATCTAGCCGAAGTGGAGGGAAGAAGAATGTCTCTCACAAGCAACCAGCGAGGTGCTTGTAGAAGGGGCTGAGGTATCTCCTCAGTGCAATGGTAGAGAAGGAGCTGTTAAGCTCAGAAAGTGAGGGACTCAAGTGGCATGTGAAGAACAACCACTCCTCACTATTTATACAAGGGAGTAAACCTGATCTCTCTTTATTTATATACTTTCACTATTTATACTTTCATGACTGTTTCTGTTTTTCATCATATTGTTGGGTGTAGTGCCATTGCTTGAAATCATCATGGATGTATTGCAAAATTGAGAAGTGTTCTCTGATGCTTACATCATGATATATAAGCTGGTTTGCATTCATAAAACTTGTCTCACATTGTCTAAGTTCAATCTAGATGCATACTGGTTCTAATGCATTTGTTTTTAATCCATCATTTGGTTATCTTGCATCATTTAGAAATTGTCTAGGTTGCTTGTATCATTGGTTTTGATTGGAACGAGTGTGCATAGCTCCAAGTAGATCACAGTTTGAACCTGTTGCATACATATAGTCTTGCTTAAGCTGCTTGCATACATAAATAGAAACTGTTTAAAGTAAAGCACTTGGGTCTGGTATTTGGAAATGGTAATGTTGCTTAGTCTATGCTCTAAATGGTTGTGTTGCTAGGATGATAGATAATTATGTCTAATCCAGCTTGCATTCATGAAAAGAATAGGTTAAGGCTGTTGCATTCTATTGTCATTGTTACTGCCTTAAGGTTGAGACACCTAGACTTGAGTCTAAGGGTCGTTTAAGACAGGAGTTGTTTGCCTAATTGCTTGTGATTGTTCCTGATCAGTTCATCCGTAGCAGTTAGAGAATGGTTTGCTTGCATTAGATGGATCTTAAGACAATGAGATACTGTCTAAGTGCAAAGCTTGTGACATTGGAGATCAAACTTGATGATTAGTCCAAGGTTTGATCCCAATGCAAAATGTGTCTTATCTTGTTTGGAGTTTGAGTGTTGTTTCAGGGTCACAAAGAGTGTCACTTGTTCAGGCATCAATCCAGAACAAAGAAGAAAGGTGTTGGCCCCCATTGCAGTTCAGAGCCTTACAGCATGATCTAAATTCCTGTAAATCCAGAGCCTACACATGATGTATATTCCTGACCATGGAGAGACTGTTGGTGAGGAGTCCAGATGGTAGTAAGTCGTGGCTGAGATAGAATATGGCTGAGCTTTGAAGATACTTCAGGAAGGAGTATTGATGAAGAGGCAGACCAGTGTTTGATCAGCCATCCACCAGGCTGGATCTCCTCATGGATTGCATGAACCGGTTGATTTAAGCGCAGGCCATTTGGTTGTTGAGCTCCTGGTTCCAAGAGACACACAAGGAAGAATTGTTTTAGGCAGTGGAGAGGAGATCAAGGGAGGAGGAACCGGTTGGCTTAAGCGCAGCTGTAGGGGTGA
>CAJHQQ010005463.1:0-16825 GCA_905132885.1 Moricandia moricandioides
AATTCATTCTGGTTTAATTAGAATCAAGAAGACATTGTCCAATCTCCAAACAGGATAAACTGGAAATCACTTCGGTTTAAAGTGGAATAACATCTTCCATCATACTCCATATGATATTGTTCAACCTTCAGGTTGATTATCCACTGATTTAATGAGTACAAATAAAGCTTCTTACATCTTGATTAATATCTGGTTTGATTAGAAGTCAAGAAAAAATCCAATTCCCAAACAGGGTAAACTGGAGTCACTTCGGTTAAAATTGGGATAACTTCTTCATCATAAATCCTATGATCTTGCTTCAACTTCAGGGTGGTTCTACAGTGATTTATGAGTCCAAATCAAGCTTCTTACATCGTGATTCATTCTGGTTTTATTAGTATCAAGAAGAAATTGCAAACTCTCCAAACAGGGCAAACTGGAATCACTTCGGTTAAAAGTGGGATAACTTCTTCATCATAACTCCAATTATATTGATTCAACTTCAGGATGATTCTACACTGATTTATGAGTCCAAATCAAGCTTCTTACGTCTTGATTCATTATGGTTTGATTAGAATCAAGAAGAAATTGCCAAATGTCCAAACAGGACAAACTGGAATCACTTCGGTTAAAAGTGGGATGACTTCTTCATCATAACTCCAATGATATTGATTCAACTTCAGGATGATTCTATACTTATTTATGAGTCCAAATTAAGCTTCTTACATCGTGATTCATTCTGGTTTTATTAGTATCAAGAATAAATTGCCAAATCTACAAACAGGAAAAACTGGAATCACTGTTAAAAGTGGGATAACTTCTTCATCATAAGTCCAGTGATATTGATTCAACTTCAGGATTATTCTACACTGATTTATGAGTCAAAATAAATATTCTTTCATCTTGATTCATTATGGTTTGATTAGAATCAAGAAGAAATTGTCAAATCTCCAAACAGGGTAATTTGGAATCACTTCGGTTAAAAGTGGGATAACTTCTTCATCATAACTCCTATGATCTTGATTCAAATTCAGGGTGATTTTAAACTGATTTATGAGTCCAAATGAAGCTTCTTACATCGTGATTCATTCTGGTTTGATTAGAATCAAGAAGAAATTGCCAAATGTCCAAACAGGACAAACTGGAATCACTTCGGTTAAAAGTGGGATGACTTCTTCATCATAACTCCAATGATATTGATTCAACTTCAGGATGATTCTATACTGATTTATGAGTCCAAATTAGGCTTCTTACATCGTGATTCATTCTGGTTTTATTAGTATCAAGAATAAATTGCCAAATCTACAAAAAGGAAAAACTGGAATCACTTCGGTTAAAAGTGGGATAACTTCTTCATCATAAGTCCAATGATATTGATTCAACTTCAGGATGATTCTACACTGATTTATGAGTCCAAATCAAGATTCTTACATCTTGATTCATTCTGGTTTGAGTAGAATCAAGAACAAATTGCCAAATCTTCAAACAGGGTAAACTGGAATCACTTTTGTTAAAAGTGGAATAACATCTTCATCATAACTCCTATGATATTGATTCAACTTCAGGATGATTCTTCACTGATTTATGAGTCCAAATAGAGCTTCTTACGTTTTGATTCTTTATGGTTTGATTAGTATCAAGAAGAAATTGTCAAATCTCCAAATAGGGCAAACTGGAATCACTTCGGTTAAAAGTGGGATGACTTCTTCATCATAACTCCAATGATATTGATTCAACTCCAAGATGATTCTACACTGATTTATGAGACCAAATCAAGATTCTTACATCTTAATTCATTCTGGTTTTATTAGTATCAAGAATAAATTGCCAAAACTCCAAACAGGGAAAACTGGAATCACTTCGGTTAAAAGTGGGATAACTTCTTCATCATAAGTCCATTGATATTGATTAAACTCCAAGATGATTCTACACTGATTTATGAGACCAAATCAAGATTCTTACATCTTAATTCATTCTGGTTTAATTAGAATCAAGAAGAAATTGTCCAATCTCCAAACAGGATAAACTGGAATCACTTCGGTTAAAAGTGGAATAACATCTTCATCATAACTCCTATGATATTGATTCAACTTCAGGTTGATTATCCACTGATTTATGAGTACAAATAAAGCTTCTTACATCTTGATTCATTCTGGTTTGATTAGAATCAAGAAAAATAGTCAAATCTCCAAACAGGGTAAACTGGAGTCACTTCGGTTAAAATTGGGATAACTTCTTCATCATAACTCCTATGATCTTACTTCAACTTCAGGGTGGTTCTACAGTGATTTATGAGTCCAAATCAAGCTTCTTACATCGTGATTCATTCTGGTTTTATTAGTATCAAGAAGAAATTGCAAACTCTCCAAATAGGGCAAACTGGAATCACTTCGGTTAAAAGTGGGATAACTTCTTCATCATAACTCCAATTATATTGATTCAACTTCAGGATGATTCTACACTGATTTATGAGTCCAAATCAAGCTTCTTACGTCTTGATTCATTCTGGTTTGATTAGAATCAAGAAGAAATTGCCAAATGTCCACACAGGACAAACTGGAATCACTTCGGTTAAAAGTGGGATGACTTCTTCATCATAACTCCAATGATATTGATTCAACTTCAGGATGATTCTATACTTATTTATGAGTCCAAATTAAGCTTCTTACATCGTGATTCATTCTGGTTTTATTAGTATCAAGAATAAATTGCCAAATCTACAAACAGGAAAAATGGAATCACTTCGGTTAAAAGTTGGGATAACTTCTTCATCATAAGTCCAATGATATTGATTCAACTTCAGGATGATTCTACACTGATTTATGAGTCCAAATCAAGATTCTTACATCTTGATTCATTCTGGTTTGAGTAGAATCAAGAACAAATTGCCAAATCTCCAAACAGGGTAAACTGGAATCACTTCGGTTAAAAGTGGAATAACATCTTCATCATAACTCCTATGATATTGATTCAACTTCAGGTTGATTATCCACTGATTTATGAGTACAAATAAAGCTTCTTACATCTTGATTCATTCTGGTTTGATTAGAATCAAGAAAAATTGCCAAATCTCCAAACAGGGTAAACTGGAGTCACTTCGGTTAAAATTGGGATAACTTCTTCATCGTAACTCCTATGATCTTGCTTCAACTTCAGGGTGGTTCTACACTGATTTATGAGTCCAAATCAAGCTTCTTACATCGTGATTCATTCTGGTTTTATTAGTATCAAGAAGAAATTCCCAAATCTCCAAATGGGATAAACTGGAATCACTTCGGTTAAAAGTGGGATAACTTCTTCATCATAACCCCAATGATATTGATTCAACTTAAGGATGATTCTAAACTGATTTATGAGTCCAAATCAAGATTCTTAAATCTTGATTCATTCTGTTTTGATTAGAATCAAGAAGAAATTGTCAAATCTCCAAACAGGGTAAACTGGAATCAGTTCTGTTAAAAGTGGAATAACATCTTCATCATAACTCCTATGATATTTATTCAACTTCAGGGTGATTATCCACTGATTTGTGAGTACAAATAAACCTTCTTACATCTTGATTCATTCTGGTTTGATTAGAATCAAGAAGAAATTGCCAAATCTCCAAACAGGGTAAACTGAAGTCACTTCGGTTAAAAGTGGGATAACTTCTTCATCATAACTCCTATGATCTTGCTTCAACTTCAGGGTGGTTCTACACTGATTTATGAGTCCAAATCAAGCTTCTTACCTCGTGATTAAATCTGGTTTTATTAGTATCAAGAATAAATTGTCAAATCTCCAAATAGGGCAAACTGGAATCACTTCGGTTAAAAGTGGGATAACTTCTTCATCATAAGTCCAATGATATTAATTCAACTTCAGGATTATTCTACACTGAATTATGAGTCAAAATAAATATTCTTACATCTTGATTCATTATGGTTTGATTAGAATCAAGAAGAAATTGCCAAATCTCCAAACAGGGTAATTTGGAATCACTTCGGTTAAAAGTGGGATAACTTCTTCATCATAACTCCTATGATCTTGATTCTAATTCAGGGTGATTTTAAACTGATTTATGAGTCCAAATGAAGCTTCTTACATCGTGATTCATTCTCGTTTATTTAGAATCAAGATTCTTACATCTTAATTCATTCTGGTTTAATTAGAATCAAGAAAAAATTGTCCAATCTCCAAACAGGATAAACTGGAATCACTTCGGTTAAAGTGGAATAACATCTTCATCATAACTCCTATGATATTGATTCAACTTCAGGTTGATTATCCACTGATTTATGAGTACAAATAAATCTTCTTACATCTTGATTCATTCTGGTTTGATTAGAATCAAGAAAAATTGCCAAATCTCCATACAGGGTAAACTACAGTCACTTCGGTTAAAATTGGGATAACTTCTTCATCATAACTCCTATGATCTTTCTTCAACTTCAGGGTGGTTCTACACTGATTTATGAGTCCAAATCAAGCTTCTTACATCGTGATTCATTCTGGTTTTATTAGTATCAAGAATAAATTGCAAACTCGCCAAACAAGGCAAACTGGAATCACTTCGGTTAAAAGTGGGATAACTTCTTCATCATAACTCCAATTATATTGATTCAACTTCAGGATGATTCTACACTGATTTATGAGTCCAAATCAAGCTTCTTACGTCTTGATTCATTCTGGTTTGATTAGAATCAAGAAGAAATTGCCAAATGTCCAAAAAGGACAAACTGGAATCACTTCGGTTAAAAGTGGGATGACTTCTTCATCATAACTCCAATGATATTGATTCAACTTCAGGATGATTCTATTCTGATTTATGAGTCCAAATTAAGCTTCTTACATCGTGATTCATTCTGGTTTTATTAGTATCAAGAATAAATTGCCAAATCTACAAACAGGAAAAACTGGAATCACTTCGGTTAAAAGTGGGATAACTTCTTCATCATAAGTCCAATGATATTGATTCAACTTCAGGATGATTCTACACTGATTTATGAGTCCAAATCAAGATTCTTACATCTTGATTCATTCTGGTTTGAGTAGAATCAAGAACAAATTGCCAAATCTCCAAACAGGGTAAACTGGAATCACTTCGGTTAAAAGTGGAATAACATCTTCATCATAACTCCTATGATATTGATTCAACTTCAGGATGATTCTTCACTGATTTATGAGTCCAAATAGAGCTTCTTACGTTTTGATTCATTATGGTTTGATTAGTATCAAGAAGAAATTGTCAAATCTCCAAATAGGGCAAACTGGAATCACTTCGGTTAAAAGTGGGATGACTTCTTCATCATAACTCCAATGATATTGATTCAACTTCAGGATGATTCTATACTGATTTATGAGTTCAAATCAAGCTTCTTACATCGTGATTCGTTCTGGTTTTATTAGTATCACGAATAAATTTCCAAATCTACAAACAGGAAGAACTAGAATCACTTCGGTTAAAAGTGGGATAACTTCTTCATCATAAGTCCAATGATATTGATTCAACTTCAGGATGATTCTACACTGATTTATGAGTCCAAATCAAGATTCTTACATCTTGATTCATTCTGGTTTGAGTAGAATCAAGAAAAAATTACCAAATCTCCAAATAGGGTAAGCTGAAATCACTTCGGTTAAAAGTGGAATAACATCTTCATCATAACTCCTATGATATTGATTCAACTTCAGGATGATTCTTCACTGATTTATGAGTCCAAATAGATCTTCTTAAATTTTGATTCATTATGGTTTGATTAGTATCAAGAAGAAATTGTCAAATCTCCAAATAGGGCAAACTGGAATCACTTCGGTTAAAAGTGGATGACTTCTTCATCATAACTCCAGTGATATTGATTAAACTCCAAGATGATTCTACACTGATTTATGAGACCAAATAAAGATTCTTACATCTTAATTCATTCTGGTTTAATTAGAATCAAGAAGAAATTATCCAATCTCCAAACAGGATAAACTAGAATCACTTCGGTTAAAAGTGGAATAACATCTTCATCATAACTCCTATGATATTGATTCAACTTCAGGATGATTCTTCACTGATTTATGAGTCCAAATAGAGCTTCTTACGTTTTGATTCATTATGGTTTGATTAGTATCAAGAAGAAATTGTCAAATCTCCAAATAGGGCAAACTGGAATCACTTCGGTTAAAAGTGGGATAACTTCTTCATCATAAGTCCAATGATATTGATTCAACTTCAGGATGATTCTACACTGATTTATGAGTCCAAATCAAGCTTCTTACGTCTTGATTCATTCTGGTTTTATTAGAATCAAGAAGAAATTGCCAAATCTTCAAACATGATAAACTGGAGTCACTTCGGTTAAAAGTGAAAAATCTCCAAACAGGATAAACTGGATTCTGATTTGAAACTTGCTAGTTTATGTTTTGAAACTGAAAAATCTTGGCATGTTTTGAGATCATTACTTGAGAATTGTGTTGTTTTGAGCTTTGATGACATTCTGGTTTATAACACCTTCTTTGATGAACATGCTCATTCTTTTCTAAATGATTCTCAATTTGTACTTAATCATTTGTCTTCTGATTCTGAGAAAAGTAGGCACAAATTGAAGTTGTTCTATGTTATTGAGTGTCTTGATACAATTTTGGTTTGCAATACTTACTTTGATGTGTATCTTAGAAGTCTGAAACAAGTGCAACATGTTCTCAGACAGAAATGCTTGGCTATTGATCAGATTAAGAACATGTTTTTCCTATATGACATTGGATTTCTAGTCTATGTTTTGAGTATCCAGGAACAGCATGATCAGTCTCAGAGGGTTGCAAGGAACAATAGAAAATGCAAATATTATAAGCCTGAAATTTGGAGATGGAAGTACTTGAGGAACATGGCTTCAAAACTCCAAGGAAGTTTCTGTCCAAAAACTTACTTTGATGTTGCTTTCATGCTTATTTTCTTGATCATTTGTCTCGCCTCTTATTTGTCTCCTTTTGATGTAGGAGATACATATTTGAGTACAAATCTTTTCAGAGGGGGAGGGGATGATGCAACCATGCTTGAGTTAGAGGACTATGCGGTCAAGGATAAACTGGGATGGCTGAATGGAAAGCTTTAAGATGAATCTAAGTCTGGAATGGAGCATAATCAGCTTACTCTTGCTGTGAAAATCATTTCAAACAAGATGGAGAAGATGTGGATCAGCCCCATGGATGATTTATGCCTTTTTCTGGTTCTAAAAGAAGATCAATACACAAGTTGAGGATCCATTCTTTCTTTCAGCAAGGCTAGCCACGAAATTCAAGTCAAGGATTCAGCCAAAATAAATAATTCTTGAGTTTTTAAGACAATTTTAGTTTTAATTAAGTTTTTCTTATTTTTCTACAATTTTAGGACTTTTCGATTTTCTTCTTCTCTACTTAAACTCTCTTTTGTTTCTGAAAAAAATATTCACCTTTTTTTATCAAAAACTCTCTCTAAATCTGTGAATCCCTTGTTCATCATTGAACATTGATTACTAGGAGTTCATTCTATGCAAGCAAAACTTGTCTTTGATCACAATCAGAGTTCATTCTCTTGATCTTAGACACATCTACACAAGATTTGATCATTCCATAGGCCATCTCTGAAGTTCATCATCCATATCTACTTCTATCCATCAAAACCATCATCATCTATCCTTCAAACCATCAGATCTTCCTTCAAAAGAATCAGCTTCTTACATCTTGATTTATTCTGGTTTGATTAGAATCAAGAAGAAATTGGCAAATCTCCAAACAGGGTAAACTGAAGTCACTTCGGTTAAAAGTGGGATAACTTTTTCATCATAACTCCTATGATCTTGCTTCAACTTCAGGGTGGTTCTACACTGATTTATGTGTCCAAATCAAGCTTCTTACATCGTGATTAAATCTGGTTTTATTAGTATCAAGAAGAAATTACCAAATCTCCAAATAGGGCAAACTGGAATCACTTCGGTTAAAAGTGGGATAACTTCTTCATCATAAGTCCAATGATATTGATTAAACTTCAGGATTATTCTACACTGATTTATGAGTCTAAATAAATATTCTTAAATCTTGATTCATTATTGTTTGATTAGAATCAAGAAGAAATTTCCAAATCTCCAAACAGGGTAAACTGAAATCACTTCGGTTAAGAGTGGGATAACTTCTTCATCATAAGTTCCAATGATATTGATTCAACCTCCAGGATGATTCTACACTGATTTAATGGAGTCCAAATCAAGATTTCTTACTATCGTGATTTATTTCTGGTTTCAATTAGAATCAAGAAGAAATTGCCACATCTGCAAACAGGGTGGTAACTGGTTTCACTTCGGTTTAGAAGTGGGATAACATTGTCATCATAAGTCCCTATTGATATTGATTCAAACTTCAGGATGATTATCCACTGATTTATTGAGTAAAAATAAATATTCTTACATCTTGATTCATTCTGGTTTGATAGAATCAAGAAAAATTGCCAAATCTCCAAAACAGGGTAAACTGGAGTCACTTCGGTTAAAAATTGGGATAACTTCTTCATCATAAACTCTATATCTTGCTTCAACTTCAAGGTTGTTCTACACTGATTTATGAATCCAAATCAGCTTCTTACATCGTTATCATTCCGGTTTTATTAGTATCAAGAAGAAATTGTCAAATCTCCAAATAGGGCAAACTGGAATCACTTCGGTTAAAAGTGGGATGACTTCTTCATCATAACTCCAATGATATTGATTCAACTTCAGGATGATTCTATACTGATTTATAAGTCCAAATCAATCTTCTTACATCATGATTCATTCTGGTTTTATTAGTATCAAGAATAAATTGCCAAATCTCCAAACAGGAAAAACTGGAATCACTTCGGTTAAAAGTGGGATAACTTCTTCATCATAAGTCCAATGATATTGATTCAACTTCAGGATGATTCTACACTGATTTATGAGTTTAAATCAAGATTCTTTCATCTTTATTCATTATGGTTTGAGTAGAATCAAGAACAAATTGCCAAATCTTCAAACAAGATAAACTGGAATCACTTCGGTTAAAAGTGGAATAACATCTTCATCATAACTCTTATGATATTGATTCAACTTCAGGATGATTCTCCACTGATTTATGAGTCCAAATAGGGCTTCTTACATCTTGATTCATTCTGGTTTGATTAGAACCAAGAAGAAATTGCCAAATCTCCAAAAAGGGTAAACTGGAGTCACTTCGGTTAAAAGTGGGATAACTTCTTCATCATAACTCCTATGATCTTGCTTCAACTTCAGGGTGGTTCTACACTGATTTATGAGTCCAAATCAAGTTTCTTACATTGTGATTCATTCTGGTTTTATTAGTATCAAGAAGAAATTGCCAAATCTCCAATTAGGGCAAACTGGAATCACTTTGGTTAAAAGTGGGATGACTTCTTCATCATAACTCCAATGATATTGATTCAACTTCAGGATGATTCTATTCTGATTTATGAGTCCAAATAAAGCTTATTACATCTTGATTCATTTTGGTTTGATTAGAATCAAGAAGAAATTACCAAATCTCCAAACATGATAAACTGGAGTCAGTTCGGTTAAAAGTGGGTTAACTTCTTCATCATAACTCCTATGATCTTGCTTCAACTTCAGGGTGATTCTACACTGATTAATGAGTCCAAATCGAGCTTCTTACATCGTGATTCATTCTGGTTTTTTTAGAATCAAGAATAAATTGTCAAATCTCCAAACAGGGTAAACTGGAATCACTTCAGTTAAAAGTGGAATAACATCTTCATCATAAGTCCAATGATATTGATTCAACTTCAGGGTGATTATCCACTGATTTATAAGTCCAAATAAAGCTTCTTACATCTTGATTCATTCTGGTTTGATTAGAATCAAGAAGAAATTGTCAAATCTCCAAACATGGTAAACTGGAATCACTTCGGTTAAAAGTGGAATAACATCTTCATCATAATTGTTATGATATTGATTCAACTTCAGGGTGATTATTGTTGACAAGAAGCAATAAAAGGAGGTGTGATCATTAACAAGTAAAGAGAAGAAGGAGAAGGAGTCATCCGGATGGTTTCAAAGTCACTTGGTCTGCACAGACTTATAAAGTAACCTTATAAAACTTATAAGGTAAGGCAGAGTCGCCTAACTTAACCTAAAGAAGCTTGGGAAGACAAGTGGGGTTGAGTTAACCAGCTGTCATGATCAAGTTTGAATTCAAATTCAGATCTACTGCCAAAATAGCTGTTGGGTCAAAAGACAGTCTTTTATCCAGTCAGAATACAGTCTTTTATTCAGTGTGCTGTTGATTTCCTCTCTCTTTCTTCTCTGTCTTTAAATATAATTGTATGCAACCAGAAATAAATTAAGGAAATTTTTTTTCTCTCTTTCTCTCTCTCTGATGTCGAAATCCCTCATTCTCTCTCTCTTGTTCTTCATTTTCTTCATGTTCTTCATTCTCCAGCAATAAACTCTCTCTTAATCTCTCATTTTATTATGGTATCAGAGCGACAAAGCTCTTGAACCTACTCTTTCTTCCGCAAACACTCTGAATTTATTCCTCTCCATCTTTTAAATCCTTCTCTCTCCTGTTCTTGTGTTCTTGGCGAGTGGAAGCAAAGATGGATAGCAGCAACAACAACAACTGAACTCTCAGCATTCCTGTGACCTTAAAAGGAGTTAACTATCTCTTATGGGCCAGGATGGTGAAGATTGCCCTTGGAGGAAAAGGTTTATGGAGCCATGTCTCAACAGAAGCAGCTCCAAAATAAACTATCCAAGGAGAAGATGGAAAGGAGATGGTGGTAGCTGATGAAGACAAATGGGGTCAGGAAGATCTCATGGTGCTCACAGCCCTCCTTAGCTCCCTTGAACCAGCTATTATGGAGTCTTACTCATACTGTGAGACCACCAAGCAGCTGTGGGATACTGTCTACAAAGTGTATGGAAATGTCTCCAACCTTACTAGAGTTTTTGAAGTGAAAAGAGCCATCAATACTCTCAGCCAAGGAGATGGGGAGTTTCAACCTCATTTTGGCAAGTACAGATCTCTTTGGGCAGAGTTGGAGTTACTTAGGCCTCACACAACTGACCCTGCCACTCTCTTAACAAGGCGTGAATAGGACAAAGTATATGGGCTACTGCTCACTCTCAACCCATCTTATGGAAGCCTGATTAAGCACATATTGAGAGCTGATAAGCTACCTGACCTGGATGAAGTATGTGCTCAAATCCAGAAGGAGGAAGGCTCAGTGGGCTTATTTGGAAGTAAAGGAGACTTAACCATGGCTCACCAAGCTGAGGAAGCAGTGGCAAACAAGGCAGCTTACAAGCAAGATGATAGGAAGGCCTTGATCTGTGACCATCGCAAGAAAAAAGGCCACATGAAAGACAAGTGCTGGATTCTCCACCCTCACCTTAAGCCAAACAAGTTTAAGGAGCCACGCTTTCAGGATGCAAGAGCCCACCTCTCAACTGATGGAACTGAACCAGTGAGTCCAAGCTCAATGTGCTCTAACAACAATGGTGGAGGAAGTGCTATGGCCCCTACATCAATGTACTCCACAGCAAGGACCAACCAGGATGAGATAATCAGGAGATCTGACTTGGATGCTCTCATCAAGGCCTTGAAAGACAACTCTGGTATACCTAAAACTTGGATTCTCACACAATGCTTGTCACACTGCTGAGAGTTCTAAAAACATTTTTAAAAATACTAGACCATTGATTATTGATTCTGGTGCTTCTCACCACATGATTAGTGATTCTAGTTTAATTAAAAATGTGGAACCAGCACTAGGAAATGTGAGGATAGCAAATGGTGATAAAATTCCTATAAGAGGTATAGGTGAATTGAAATTGTTTGATAAAGTATCTAAGGCATTCTACATGCCCACCTTTGCTTCAAACCTTGTTTTTGTTAAAAAGGCCACCAATGATTTAAATTGCCATGTTACATTCACTCCTAATGAAGTTTATTTTCAGGATATTGAGTCAAGTAAGTTACTTGGCAAGGGAGACTTGTATTTGCTTGAGGACATTCGGCCAACTTCTGATTTATCTTGCTATTTCAATTATGTTTCTCAATTTCCTAAAGATGTAATATGGCATGCTAGATTAGGACATCCTCATTCTCGTGCCTTGAACATTCTGTTACCTAGCATCTCTTTTAAAAGTGATTGTGAGGCTTGCATCTTAGGAAAACATTGTAGGAGTGTATTTCCTAAATCAATGACCATCTATGATAATTGCTTTGATTTAATTCATTCTGATGTGTGGACTGCCCCTTGTGCATCTAGAGAACAACATAAGTACTTTGTGACATTCACAGATGAGAAATCTAAATACACATGGATCACACTGTTGCAATCAAAAGATAGGGTGCTAGAAGCTTTTAAAAATTTCCAAAACTATATCACTAACCATTTCAATGTTAAGATTAAAATTCTTAGATCAGATAATGGTGGTGAGTACACTAGCACAGCCTTCAAACAACATCTAGCTGCACATGGGATCATCCAACAAACCAGTTGCCCTTACACACCTCAACAAAATGGTGTGGCAGAAAGGAAGAACAGACACTTAATGGAGGTAGCCAGGAGCATGACGTTCCATGGTAATGTGCCTAAAAGGTTTTGGGGAGATGCAGTAGTCACTGCCACTTACCTTATCAACCGCACACCTACAGGAGTGCTTCAAGATGCCACTCCATATGAGGTACTGAACAAAACTAAGCCTAATATAGATCATTTGCGTGTGTTTGGGTGCGTGTGCTTTGTCTTAGTTCCAGGAGAACTCAGAAACAAGTTAGAGGCCAGAAGCACAAAGGCAATGTTTATTGGGTATTCAACATATCAAAAAGGGTATAAATGCTATGTTCCAGACACTAGGAGAGTGTTAGTCTCCAGGGATGTCAAGTTCATAGAATCAACAGGCTATTATGAGGAACAGAGTTGGGGAGAGCTCAAGGATCTATCTCAATCTGCCTCAAACAGAGCCAACAACTTGAGAGTAATCATGGAAAAGCTTGGCATCAGTTTACCAAGGGAACCAGAGAAGGTCAGGAAGGAACCAACACAACCTTTAGAAGATGCAGTAGAAGATGTTGGAGTCCCTCATCCTGATCATGAGGGGGGTAATGGAAATGATGAGCAGCCTTCGCCAGCTCAACCTGAAGAAAACTCAGTAGTTCATGATCAAGATGAGATACAACCAGAATCCGACACTGAGATTCAAGTGGAGGAGCCAGACAGTGGAAATGAAGCAGAACCTGAGCAGATACACCCTTTAAGAAGGAGCACAAGGATCAGGAAAACAGCTTCAAATTGGATCACCACAAGAGTATACTTCAATGCTGAAGCTGTAGCTCATCCAACCAGTGCAGCTTGCTCGCTTGCCCACTATCCAGAAGTGCATCAAGTCTTTATCAGTGAATTGGATCAAGAATACATTCCAAGAACATATGAAGAGGCTATGCAACATGAGGAGTGGAGAGCATCAGTTGGAGATGAGATGGGAGCCATGGTTAAGAATGACACATGGTTTGAGACAGCTCTTCCCAAAGGCTCCTAGACAGAAAACCATTGAGTCCATCCATCACCGTCTAGGACTCATTGATCTCACCAGGCTCAGCTAGTCTCCTTTGCCATGGGGTCTTTACTCTTTTCCTTATCAAGGTTTTATCCCTAAGGAGGGTTTTCTTTGGTAAGGTTTTTAATGAGGGAGATCTCATGGCATCCAAGCTTGACCGGTTCCCTTGGTCAAGCTTGAGGGGGAGTGTTGAACCAAATAAGAAATGGGGCACAAGTGTTGATCTGAGTAAAGGAAGAATAGAGGCTGAGAGTCTTAAACTAAGGGGATGAGATCAAGAGGAAGGAAGTGCAAAGTTAGGGCGAGTGTACGGACAGTACGGACTGTACGGCCTACTGTACGGACCACTCGAACAAGGTGTGTTTTAAACTCAACTTAAACACATTCTAGTCTTGTGCAAAAATAGGGAAAAGTGTACGGATGGCCCTAGGCCGTACAACTCCCTATCCGTACAAGGCAAGGCAGGAACGTGCACTACAAGGAAGAAGGAAGCCAAGATAAATGGGTGCAAGGTTAAAGAGGAGTTAACTTGGCAATCATCCGGTAAATGAAGAGGGGAGACTCGCGGATAAGGCTTGACCAAGACAGGATGGCTCGAGCTGGAAAGGAGAAAGCATCTGGTCAAGATGCCAAAGGCATCAAGCCTCCTCAGCCAAGCATTCAAACTAGGCGCGCCTTTCCCTTAGTGTGACCACGTTTCACTCTTGGTTACCTTAACCTTTACGACCGTTTGTGGATGAGATTAAGGCTTCTCTATATATTGTAACCTATACTAAGATTAATAAACAAGCAAACATTTCGAGTCTCTTCTCTTCTCTCATGTGTTCTTGAGCTCCCAAATGGGTTCTTGAGCAAACCATCCCATAATCTCTTACTCTCTCTCTTAATCTCGTCTAATCTCTCTATTCTACTCTACTCTTCTCATACATACTCAGATTCTACTCATTCTTTTATGGTATCAGAGCCAGGTTCTCTTGAATCAGGGTTGTGACTTTGAAGACTCAAGAACACATTGAAGACTCAAGTTGGAGAACACCAAGACTACTATCATTCTGGTTGTATTGAAAGGGGGAAACTACCTCCTTTGGTCGAGGGTAGTGAAGACTGCCGTGGGGAATAAGGGCTTGTGGAACCACATCCTGAAGATGGAGCTCCCAGGATCATTACTTATGAAGGTGACAAGGAGATTGTCAGGTGTGATGAAGAGAAGTGGATGCAAGAAGATATGCTTGTGATTTCCATCCTTCAAAGCTCACTGGATCCATCGATTTTGGAGGCTTATAGCTACTGTGAGAAGGCTAAAGATCTATGGGATACACTTCAAAAGGTGTATGGAAACATCTCAAACCTTACAAGGGTGTTTGTGATCAAGAGAGCTATTAACAACTTAGCTCAAGAGAATATGGAGTTCACCAAACACTTGTGGAAGTTTAGAGCTTTATGGTCTGAGCTTGAAATGCTAAGGCCTAGCACTACTGATCCGGATGAGCTGAATGAGAGACGTGAGCAGGATAAGGTCTTTGGCTTACTCCTTACACTCAACTCAAGCTACAATGATCTCATTAAGCACATCCTAAGATCAGAGAAGCTCCCATCACTTGAAGAAGTATGCTCGCAAATCCAGAAAGAGAAAGGGTCCTTGGGACTCTTTGGAGGAAAGGGAGAGCTTACTTTGGCTAATCAAGCTGAAGGACCACAGGCCAACAAGGTGAACAATTATGAAGAAAGGAGGTTCAATGGAAACTGTGATCATTGCAAGATACAAGGCCACAAGAAGCACCAGTGCTAGATTCTTCACCCACATCTCAAACCAAACAAGTTCCTCAAGGATAGAGATGCAAGGGCAAACGTGGGTTATGGAGGAAGTGATCAGCATGGGATAAGTGGAGCTGGGTCATCAAACCGGACACAAGAGACTGAAGGACGTGAAGGTGGTGAGAACAAGGCATTGGTGACTTACACTTCTCAACCAACCAACCGTCCAAATGAGCATGAGTTCATCCGTAGATCAGAAATGGATGCCCTCATCAAGATGCTCAAAGACAATGGTAACAATTTTGGTAACCTCAGGGGGTATTCTTTTGGTGCATCTAAAGTTACTAGTCCTTATAATCAAACTGATGCATATACATACTCTAGGATTGCTGGACTATCTCTTACTGCTTGTAGCATGTCTAAACCATTGATAGTTGATTCATGTGCATCACATCACATGATTAGTTATTCTAGTCTTATTAAAGATATAGAGCCGCTTATGGACATGTTATGATTGCTAATGGTGATAGGATTCCAATAAGGGGTATAGGAACATTAAAACTGTTTGATAAGGAATCTATAGCTTTCTATATGCCTGAATTTACATCAAACTTGTTATCAGTTAAGAAGTGTACCAATGATTTAAAATGCAAAGTTATATTCAGTCCTAATTGTTGAGATGAAGCAAGAATAAGTAAGGAGAAAGTCGATTCAAGATAACTTGGGAAGCAAGGAGATTCGTACAACCTGGGGTTTAAGCTTGGAGTGTAAGGCAAGAAAAGGAGAGAGTGGAGCAAGAGGGATTTCGGATTTCCCACTTAATTTGCCTAAGGCAAGTTTGAATTTGGACAAGAGCTGGATCACATGTGAAGATAAGGAGACAAGCCTTGGACCAGTTAAGATATGTCACTCTCAAGACTGACTCGCCTGCTCCTGGACAGTTGGGGACCATTCTGACTCGCCAGCTCCTGCTCCTGGACAGTTGGGGACCATTTTGGACTCACTCTCCCTATTGTTTATTGTTTTACTTACTTTAATATTTTCCTAGGAACCCTAGGAACCTCTCTCCCCTCTATATATGTATTGTTCCAGACAACAATTAAGGCAATGGGAATAAATCTTATTCTACTTCCCTAAACTATCTCTCACTCTCTCTAAAAATGCTCTCTTCTCTCTCTTGTTGTTCTTCATGTTCTTGAGACATTTTGTTCAGTTCTTGGTCGATTTCTTCTCTTTTTCTCTTAAATCTCACATGGTATCAGAGCACTTATGCTCTTGAGACCTATTCTCTTTAATCTCTTCACTACTTCCGCAAATCTACACTTCTTTCTCACTCTGGTTTTCACTCTGTTCTTACATTTCTAGTTTTAAAACTCTCTTTCCATCTGGTTCAAGTTATTTAAAGATGGAAAACTCAAAAGTGTCGATCCCAGTGACTCTTAAAGGGGTTAACTACCTCTTGTGGTCTAGACTTGTCAAGACTGCTTTAGGAGGAAGAGGTCTCTGGTCCTATGTGACAGAAGACAAACCTTCAAACA
>CAJHQQ010005464.1:0-16821 GCA_905132885.1 Moricandia moricandioides
AAATCTGTTTCTGTTCAATCATTCTCTGTCCAAAACTCTGTTTGTTTCATCCTTGTATCCTCTGGTCCAAAGCGTTTTCCAGAGGGAAAATCTACCAGAACTCAAGATAAAGGAGGTCTTTAATCTCTGGAACTCCAAGAAAGCTTCAGCTCCAGTCCAGCAATCTTATCAAAGTCCAGATTCAAGTTCTGTTTTCTTGTAAAACTAATTTTGGTACATTCTCATTGTCCACTGGTCCAAACCTCCTAAGATGGAAGAGCCCTAATGGAATGCGTACTTCAAAACTTCAAGATCAAAAGAAGAAAACCAAACAATCTCATTTTCTTGGTCCAAAAAATCTGAAGATAATCCATGGAAGAAAGCATTCTTGGAGAAAGGTCACTATAGGAGCATCAACAGGCTGTTTCTAATCATCTTGGCCAGCCATGCTGAAGCTCTGTTTCTGGACCAACCAATGCCAGACCAGCAAGAGACAGGGGGTTGAAGGTGTTTCCTTGGACCAGAAGGAGAAATCAAGAATGATGAGGTTGACAGTCAATTCACACCTAACACTTCCAAAAATTCAATGGGATGTCACACATGAGGCAGGAACTAGCTCGGTTCCTGGCTGTAAGTTTAACCTCCTTAAACTTAATAAAGGCTTGTTTAATTGTTTTTTAAGTTGTTCTGGTTAGGAGTTTGTACATGGTTATGTCTAGTTCCTGTCCTAGTTTAATTGTTTGTGTTTTGTCTGGTCTAGCCGAGTGCTTAGCTCCTGTTTTGTGTCTTGTGGCATTGATTAGAAGTCTACGGAGAGTCCTATCTATAATGGCCATTCATAATACATTTAGGTTAGATTGATCTCTAGTCTTGTTTCTGATCGCTGTTAAGAATTCATAAAAAATAGCGCTTAATGGCCTTGTAATGATTGAGTTATCACTTCCTGTGCATTTAAAGAGTTGGTTGCTTGATTGAACTGAAATGAGTTGTTTATGATTCAGTCGATATAGCATCTTGATTCAATAATTAGGATCCAGACTTTGGTGATGTTATTCATAGTCTAAGATCCTAATGTGTGATACTAAGTGAAAAGATACTTGTGTAGCATTGGTTGAGAAGATGACTAGTACATGTGTCAGCTTAACAAGAAGATGCTAGCTGAATCTACTATGGATAAAGACAGTCATATTATCTCGCTTCTGTTATCCTTCTATCTTCTTACCAGACTAATACTAATGCTTATTAATATAAAGGATAGGCCAGACACTAATGCACGAGACGAAAGAAGAAGGCATGCCCATAGGTTCAGAGCCTAACAATGATGTATATTCCTGTTTGATTCAGACTACACATTGATGTATATTTCCTGACCATGGAGAGATTGTTGAGAAGAAGGTCAGATGGTAATAAAGTCTTGGTGAAGCCAGAACACGGGCTGTCCTTTGAAGATACCTCAAGTGAGGATTGATGGAGAGCGGACCAAGAAGTAGTTGACCAACCATCCACCAGGCGGAACTTCTTCATCACTTGTGTGTAGAGACCGGATCATTTAAAGCGCAGGCCATTTTGGTTGTTGAGCTCCTGCGTTCCAAGAGACACACAAGGAAAAAAGTTGTTCTAGGCAGTGGACGAGGAGATCAAGGAGGAGGACTGGTTAATTAAGCGCAACTGTTGGCGTGATGCGACTCCTGTCCTAAGCCTACAGATCTCTTGCTCTACTTCCAAGCTTGGTCCATCCCTTATACTCTTGGAATCAACGTTGACGGAGGTGGTCAATGTAAGAAGCAATCGCTGAAGATCCAGCCGCCACAAGCCATTGGCATAGCTGTGGGAGTTTTACACTGCATCATTAAGAACCAGATCAAATAAGACTCAAGGAACTCCACTGCCCACTTCCAAGCCTTGGGTCCTTCACCTATTCTCTCTGCGATCAAGCTTGAGGTAGGAGGTATTTGGTGTTGCAATTCTGAGGGAATCCAAGTCGTCCCATTGTCTCTTGGCAAAAAGTGGAGTTCACTCTTGTCATTCATTCCTCGACCAGCCGGATCATAAGAAGCTATCATGATCTCATTGCAAACCTTGCAAGCTGGGACCTCACCTATTCGTCCAAGCTTGAGGGAGTGTTAATGAGCTTCCTATGGATTGAGAGATGTCTTACGAAGTGGGTGATTTCAAGTGGAGTTCACTCCCCACCATACTGATGATAAGGATAGCACCTTAAACTCATCTCAATACATTCTATTATTGTCCTTATACTAATTATTGTTAATTGACTGTTGTATTAGCATTCACGCTTGAGACCATGATGCACCTTGCTGGGTAATATTGTATCAAGGTACCCTTCTTAGAGTCTCAAGTAAGCAAGAACCGGTCCATCCTTACCTATCCATATTGAGTGCGCCGCAGTAGATCAGAAAGATCTCCAAGAATGGAACCAGAAACCGGTGAGTTTGGGTGCGTTTAGTGAAGGGTTGAACTACAAAGCCGGGGTGTGAAGAAAGTCCAAGGGTGTGGGTGTGGTATAAGTGATGAGTCCACGCTTAGGTCACCACATAGTTATTGGCCACGATCAGTAGCCTAAAGGACTCCCACCATGAAGAATCTGAAGTTCCGTTGTCTCACGCCGAAGTCACCTAGGCTTTGGGAAACTTCTATGCTCTTTTTCCTTGGTGGTTTATCTCCTAAGGAGTGGTTTTCTGGTAAGGTTTTATAATTGAGGAGCTTCTTCCAAGGTAATCCAACTTGTCTCCAAGGATTTCTGTGGTAAGCTTGAGGGGGGGGAGGTAGTGGGATTAACTTGAAGAGATGAAATGATGATACAAAGAGATGATTAGATGAGAATGGAGCAAAAAATATTAGACATCAAAAGATGGAGAGAAACATCTGTAGACAGGCAAGGTGACATAGATTGGACTACATTGCCTCAAACTACATGTGAAATGCATGTATAGCTCAACACTTACAGGCTCAACTACATACGAGCCTGTATATAGTCGTATACTACAGCATACCAAAGCTACATAGGGTTTTGGTCATAAGTGAGGAGAAAACTCGTATCAGCTGAGCTCTATTTCATAGATATTGGCAGATTTATATGTATAGTTTTATAAAAATAGAGATCAAGGACAGTGGATAATCTTCTTGGCATCAGTAATGTACAATCCAATGAATATTGACTTCATATCACTTTGGCAGCAGAATGAGTTTTCTGGATATTAACACACTTAATGAATATTAAATAGAAGAGTTCCCATACAATTAAGGACTCATAAAGGCGATGGATTCTTACTGGTAGGGCACGAATAGGATAAAAACTAGGAGTGTCACTTTCCTCAACCAAAATGTTGCCCCATCTCGAGTCGTCTAGCTTTGGGTCCAACTTGCTATATACCATGAGCTTTCCCTTCTGGGTCGAATCACCTAGGCTGGCATCCTCCTTTAGTGGCTAGCCGAATTACCTAGGAGAAGAAACGGAGAGACAAATTAGAAGAGAATTAATTAGTGATGTAATCAAAGAGTAGGAAAGTACATGTGAAGAGTTATGAAAGTATGAGAGGTTCTGAGTTATTCATAAAGTGTACTTTTAAGGCCAATTGTGTAATGTTTCATCGTTGGTTGCAAGTGGAACGCATAAAGCCAACTCCATGTGTCGAGACTCCTCGTTAAGATAACCAAGAGGGCGCACGAAATTAAAGAGAAATGGAAGAGTATCTCTCACTCTGATCGTCAGTTATTAGAATCCCTACTGGGAGTGTAACTCAGTTGAAAGAAATTATTACTCTCTTGAGAAATACTTCCTTCTCCTCTATTCATCCTTAGATCCTTTTCTAGGAGGTTACACACGCGGAAGTTCTTCAGCACCAACTTACCTCATGGAAGTTTTAGTCTCGGACAAAGAAACACTCTTCCCTTATAAACTCGGACCAAGCACTGCTTCACCACAATCCACTTTCTGCAACATTATTAAACCTATTTCAAAGCTATCAAACATCCAGTTTACAGATTTTACTAAACATACTACTCATTATCTGTAACGGGTTTCTGTTGCATGCCAGTCAAGAGAGATGCAGCGCAAGGTGAATCTCGACCAGAGGGAGAGAGAGTGACAGGAGAGAGAGATGGGCACAGTTTGGTTGAGTGAAAGTGACAGCCGGCTCACTCCTCTTATGCACATGTGACTTTTATTCTAATTAATTCCCAACTTGCCTAAGTTGTCTCCCAACGGTCTGATCTCTATTTTAAACTTCAAATCTGCCTCAAGAAGACTCAGCTGGACGAGTTCCCCACTTGGCCTATGTAGTTGATGCATGTAGTCGACTATATCAGCTCGTATGTAGTTGAGGCATGTTAGTTGACTATATCAGCTCACATGTAGTTGAGGCATGTAGTCAACTATGTCACTTGCCTATGTACACAGATGTTCTTCTCTTCTCTTGATGTCAATATTTTGCCTCCATCTCATCTCTCTCTTTTGTTCATTTTCATCTCTTCAAGTTAACACTCCCCCTCAAGCTTTACCATAGGAGATCCTTGGACAAGCTTGGAACCTTGAAGAAGCTCCCTCATTAAAAACCTTAGCCAGAAAACCCTCCTTAGGGATAAAACCAACCAAGGAAAAGAGTAGAGTTCTCCAAAGCCTAGGGATTGGCCAGTGAGCCTAAGGAACTTCAGATTTATCATGGTGGAGTCCTTAGGCTCTGGATCGTGGCCTAACTTGTGGTGCAAGCGTGGACTCCATCACTTTCACACACCAACACCTTGGACTCTTCTTAGACCCCGGTTTGTGTCTCCCCCTTCTTAGACCCCGGTTTGTGTCTCCCCCTCTCTTCTGACTACTCGCCATCTTGATAGGTAAGGATGGACCGGTTCTTTGCTTCATTGAGTCTCAAGTAAGGTACCTGATACAATATCCCACAGGTGCATCAGTTCTCAAGGTAATGCACTAATCACAACAAGCTCAATAACAATTTAAGTATAAGGACAATAATGAATGTATTGAGATGAGTTTAAGGTGCTTCCCTTTCATCAGTATGGTGGGGAGTGAACTCCCACTTGAATCCCCACTTGGTAAGACATCTCTCAGATCATAGGAAGCTCATTCACACTCCCCCTCAAGCTTGGAACCGAGAATAGGTGAAGGTCCAAGCTTGCAAGGTTGCAATGAGTTCATGATAGCTTCTTTGATCCGGCTGGTGAGGAATGATGCAAGAGTGAACTCCACTTTTTGCCAAGAGACAATGGACGACTTGGATCCTCAGAATTGCACACCAATACCCCTCCTCAAGCTTGATCCAGAGAGAATAGGTGAAGGACCAAGCTTGGAAGTGGGCAGTGAGTTCCTTGAGTCTTCTTTGATCTGGTTTATGATGCAAGTGTGAACTCCACAGCTTGCCAATGGCTTGTGGCGGCTGGATCTTCAGGATTGCTTCTTCATTACCCCTCCTCAAGCTTGATCCAGAGAGTATAGGGATGGACCAAGCTTGGAAGTGAGCAAGACTGAGCTAGGACCAGGAGCGCATCACCCCAACAGCTGCGCTTAATTCAACCAGTTCCTCCTCCCTTGATCTCCTCTCCACTGCCTAGAACAACTCTTCCTTGTGTGTCTCTTGGAACCAGGAGCTCAACAACCAAATGGCCTGCGCTTAAATCAACCGGTTCTCTACACACAAGTGATGAGAAGATCCAGCCTGGTGGATGGTTGGTCAACTTCTGGTCCGCCTCTCCATCAATCCTCCTTGAGGTATCTTCAAAGGACAGCCGTGTTCTGGCTCAACCAAGACTTATTACCATCTGACCTTCTCCAACAATCTCTCCATGGTCAGGAATATACATCATGTGTAGGCTCTGAATCAAACAGGAATATACATCATGTGTAGGCTCTGAACACATGGGCAATGCCTTCTTCTTTGTCTCGGATTGGTGATAGACAGCTAGCACCTCTTGTGTACCTGAAACATCACTCAACCTCCAGCAAGAATTAGACCACACATTAGGATCAGACCTTGATAACTCACCAAGTCTGATCCATAATTATTAACAAGATGCAATGGACTGAATCTAAACAACTCATTCAGTTCAAATCCAAGCAACCAACTCTCTAAATGCACAGGAATGATAACTCATCAATTACAAGGCATTTAGGCTATTTTTATGATCATTTTAACCAGTAACAAGATCAAATGACAAAACCAGAGACTAGATGACTCATCTAATCACCCTAAACGTTTATGAATGCATTATAAGATCAGGAAACTCTCCTAGACTTCTATCAATGCAACAAGACACAAAACAGGAGCTAAGCAACTCGCCTAGACCAGACAAAACACAAACAATTAAACTAGGACAGGAACTAGACATAACCATGCTAGCAAACTCCTAAACCAGAATACAACTTAAAAACAATTAAACAAGCTCTTATTGAAGTTTAGGAGGTTAACTTACAGCCAAGGAACCTGAGCTAGTTCCTTGAACCTCCATGGCTGTGAATCACTTGAATTTGGAGTGTTTGAGGTGTGAATTGACTGTCCAACACCTCATCTTCTTGATTATCTCCTTCTGGTCAAGGAGACACTTCAAACCCCTCCTGTCCTCTTGCTGGTCGTGGGCTTTGTTGGTCAGAAACAGAGCTTCAGCATGGCTGGCCAGAGAATGATTAGAACAGCCTAGCTTTGATGCTCCTATAGTGACCTTTCTCCAAGAATGCTTTCTTCCATGGATTATCTTCAGCATTTTGGACCAGATGAGATTGTTTGGTTTCTTCTTTGGACTCCTTGAAGTTTCTGAAGTCACCATTCCATTAGGGCTCTCCATCTTAGAGAGTTTGGACCAGTGGACAATAGAATGTACCAACTCGTTTACAAGAAACAGAACTTGAATCTGGACTTTGATGAAGCTTGCTGGACTGAGCTGAAGCTTTCTTGAGTTCCAGAGATTAAAGACCTCCTTTATCTTGAGTTCTGGTGAGATTTTTCCCTCCTGGAAAACCTTTGGACCAGAGGATACAAGGATGAAACAAAACAGAGTTTGAAAGAGATGATTGAACAGAAACAGATTTGCGGAAGCTTTATAGGTTTTCAGGAGCTTGAGAGCTCTGATACCATGTGAGAATAGATAAAAAAAGAGTGTGAGAGTGGTGTAGAGACAGAGTATGGTCGAAACTAAGAGAAAGAGAATGAAGAGATTAAGTGAGAATCAAAGAGAATACAGTGAAGAGTATGAAAGTATGAGAGTGTTCTTGAGTATCAAAGAGGGTGAGTTCGTGTGTAACCAGAGAGATTAGAGAGAATGAGAGACTAAGAGAGTATAGAACCAGAGAATAGTGAAGAAAGAGAACTCCTCTTTGCTTAGAGGTTTCAGAATACACATGGAGTGGCTTTATAGCCAGATTACAACTTGCAACATATTAAACTATTGTTAAAGTACAGATTTACTAAACTAATATTATTGTAGGGTTTCTGATGCTGCCAGGAGGATGCAGCCAAGGTGAATCTCGACCAGAGGGAGAGAGAGTGACAGGAGAGAGAGATGGGCACAGTTTGGTTGAGTGAAAGTGACAGCCGGCTCATCCTCTTATGCACATGTGACTTTTATTCTAATTAATTCCCAACTTGCCTAAGTTGTCTCCAACGGTCTGATCTCTATTTTAAACTTCAAATCTGCCTCAGAAGACTCAGCTGGACGAGTTCCCCACTTGCCTATGTAGTTGATGCATGTAGTCGACTATATCAGCTCGTATGTAGTTGAGGCATGTAGTTGACTATATCAGCTCACATGTAGTTGAGGCATGTAGTCAACTATGTCACTTGCCTATGTACACAGATGTTCTTCTCTTCTCTTGATGTCAATATTTTGCCTCCATCTCATCTCTCTCTTTTTGTTCATTTTCATCTCTTCAAGTTAACACTTACATCGTGATTCATTCTGGTTTTATTAGTATCAAGAAGAAATTGCCAAATCTCCAAACAGGGCAAACTGGAATCACTTCGGTTAAAAGTGGGATAACTTCTTCATCATAACTCCAATGATATTGATTCAACTTCAGGGTGATTCTACACTGATTAATGAGTCCTAATCAAGCTTCTTACATCGTGATTCATTCTGGTTTTATTATCATCAAGAATAAATTCCCAAATCGCCAAACAGGGCAAACTGGAATCACTTCGGTTAAAAGTGGGATAACTTCTTCATCTTAACTCCTATGAACTTGAGTCAACTTCAGGGTGATTCGACACTGATTTATTAGTCCAAATCAACCTTCTTACATCGTGATTCATTCTGGTTTTATTAGTATCAAGAAGAAATTGCCAAATCTCCAAACAGGGCAAACTGGAATCAATTCGGTTAAAAGTGGGATAACTTCTTCATCATAACTCCAATGATATTGATTCAACTTCAGGGTGAGTCTACACTGATTAATGAGTCCAAATCAAGCTTCTTACATCGTGATTCATTCTGGTTTTATTAGTTTCAGGAATAAATTCCCAAATCTCCAAACAGGGTAAACTGGAATCACTACGGTTAAAAGTGGGATAACTTCTTCATCATAAGTCCAATGATATTGATTCAACTTCAGGATGATTCTACACTGATTAATTAGTCCAAATCAAGCTTCTTACACCGTGATTAATTCTGGTTTTATTAGTATCAAGAATAAATTCCCAAATCTCCAAACAGGGCAAACTGGAATCACTTCGGTTAAAAGTGGGATAACTTTTTCATCATAAGTCCAATGATATTGATTCAACTTCAGGATGATTCTAAACTGATTTATGAGTCCAGATCAAGTTTCTTACATCGTGATTCATTCTGGTTTTATTTGTATCAAGAAGAAATTACCAAATCTCCAAACAGGGCAAACTGGAATCACTTCGGTTAAAAGTGGGATAACTTCTTCATCATAACTCCAATGATATTTATTCAACTTCAGGGTGATTCTACACTGATTAATGAGTCCAAATCAAGCTTCTTACATCGTGATTCATTCTGGTTTTATTTGTATCAAGAAGGAATTGCCAAATCTCCAAACAGGGTAAACTGGAATCACTACGTTTAAAAGTGGGATAACTTCTTCATCATAAGTCCAATGATATTGATTCAACTTCAGGATGATTCTAAACTGATTTATGAGTCTAAATCAAGCTTCTTACATCGTTATTCATTCTGGTTTTATTAGTATCAAGAAGAAATTACCAAATCTCCAAAAAGGGCAAACTGGAATCACTTCGGTTAAAAGTGGGATGACTTCTTCATCATAACTCCAATGATATTGATTCAATTTCAGGGTGATTCTATACTGATTAATGAGTCCAAATAAAGCTTCTTACATCGTGATTCATTCTGGTTTTATTATTATCAAGAATAAATTCCCAAATCCCCAAACAGGGCAAACTGGAATCACTTCGGTTAAAAGTGGGATAACTTCTTCATCATAACTCCTATGAACTTGAGTCAACTTCAGGGTGATTCGACACTGATTTATTAGTCCAAATCAAGCTTCTTACATCGTGATTCATTCTGGTTTTATTAGTATCAAGAAGAAATTGCCAAATCTCCAAACAGGGCAAACTGGAATCAATTCGGTTAAAAGTGGGATAACTTCTTCATCGTAACTCCAATGATATTGATTCAACTTCAGGGTGATTCTACACTGATTAATGAGTCAAAATCAAGCTTCTTACATCTTGATTCATTCTGGTTTTATTAGTTTCAAGAATAAATTCCCAAATCTCCAAACAGGGTAAACTGGAATCACTACGGTTAAAAGTGGGATAACTTCTTCATCATAAGTCCAATGATATTGATTCAACTTCAGGATGATTCTACACTGATTTATGAGTCCAAATCAAGATTCTTACATCGTGATTCATTCTGGTTTTATTAGTATCAAGAAGAAATTGCCAAATCACCAAACAGGGCAAACTGGAATCACTTCAATTAAAAGTGGGATAACTTCTTCATCATAACTCCTATGATCTTGCTTCAACTTTAGGGTGGTTCTACACTTATTTATGAGTCCAAATCACGCTTCTTACATCTTTATTCATTCTGGTTTGATTAGTATCAAGAAGAAATTGCCAAATCTCCAAACAGGGTAAACTGGATTCACTTCGGTTAAAAGTGGGATAACTTCTTCATCATAACTCCTATGATATTGATTCAAATTATTTATGAGTCCAAATCAAGCTTCTTACATCGTGATTCATTCTGGTTTTATTAGTATTAAGAAGAAATTGCAAAATCTCCAAACAGGACAAACTGGAATCACTTCAATTAAAAGTGGGATAACTTCTTCATCATAACTCCTATGATCTTGCTTCAACTTCAGGGTGATTCTACACTTATTAATGAGTCCAAATCAAGCTTCTTACATCGTGATTCATTCTGTTTTTATTAGTATCAAGAATAAATTCCCAAATCTCCAAACAGGGCAAAATGAAATCACTTCGGTTAAAAGTGGGATAACTTCTTCATCATAACTCCAGTGATATTGATTCAACTTCAGGGTGATTCTACACTGATTTATGAGTCCAAATCAAGCTTCTTACATCGTGATTCATTCTGGTTTTATTAGTATCAAGAATAAATTCCCAAATCTCCAAACAGGGCGAACTGGAATAACTTCGGTTAAAAGTGGGATAACTTCTTCATCATAAGTCCAATGATAATGATTCAACTTCAAGATGATTCTAAACTGATTTATGAGTCCAGATCAAGTTTCTTACATCGTGATTCATTCTGGTTTTATTTGTATCAAGAAGAAATTGCCAAATCTCCAAACAGGGCAAACTGGAATCACATCGGTTAAAAGTGGGATAACTTCTTCATCATAACTCCAATGATATTGATTCAACTTCAGGGTGATTCTACACTGATTAATGAGTCCAAATCAAGCTTCTTACATCGTGATTCATTCTGGTTTTATTTGTATCAAGAAGAAATTCCCAAATCTCCAAACAGGGTAAACTGGAATCACTACGGTTAAAAGTGGGATAACTTCTTCATCATAAGTCCAATGATATTGATTCAACTTCAGGATGATTCTACACTGATTTATGAGTCTAAATCAAGCTTCTTACATCGTGATTCATTCTGGTTTTATTAGTATCAAGAAGAAATTGCCAAATCTCCAAACAGGGCAAACTGGAATCACTTCGATTAAAAGTGGGATAACTTCTTCATCATAACTCCAATAATATTGATTCAACTTCAGGGTGATTCTACACTGATTAATGAGTCCAAATCAAGCTTCTTACATCGTGATTCATTCTGGTTTTATTTGTATCAAGAAGAAATTGCCAAATCTCCAAACAGGGTAAACTGGAATCACTACGGTTAAAAGTGGGATAACTTCTTCATCATAAGTCCAATGATATTGATTCAACTTTAGGGTGATTCTACACTGATTTATGAGTCAAAATCAAGCTTCTTACATCGTGATTTATTCTGGTTTTATTATTATCAAGAATAAATTCCCAAATCTCCAAACAAGGCAAACTGGAATCACTTCGGTTAAAAGTGGGATAACTTCTTCATCATAACTCCAGTGATATTGATTCAACTTCAGGGTGATTCTACACTGATTAATGAGTCCAAATCAAACTTCTTACATCGTGATTCATTCTGGTTTTATTAGTATCAAGAATAATTTCCCAAATCTCCAAACAGGGCGAACTGGAATCACTTCGGTTAAAAGTGGGATAACTTCTTCATCATAAGTCCAATGATATTGATTCAACTTCAGGATGATTCTAAACTGATTTATGAGTCCAGATCAATTTTCTTACATCGTGATTCATTCTGGTTTTATTTGTATCAAGAAGAAATTGCCAAATCCCCAAACAGGGCAAACTGGAATCACTTCGGTTAAAAGTGGGATAACTTCTTCATCATAACTCCAATTGATGCGTCCCTAGGATGCTCTTTGGTTGATGGGAATGGATAATCCTTGCAAGAACGAATCAAAAGACTCAAGTCCTTCAAGGCGTGTGGAATGGATGGTGACACAAGAGGGATGGATGATCTCTTGATACTCCTAGATGAATGGTTTGGATATTACACACCAAACTAGACACCCTTAAGCTCTGGATATGACACACCAGACTCGGCACACTTCTTTTAGAGAGAGAGAGAGCCGCAAAGATGAATATAACTTGTATAGAAAAGATTGGATGATTACATAAGGGTGTAGAGACCCCTTTAAATAAGAAACTGATGTGATCATGGACCGGATCACTAAGGAGGACAATGAGGAGAGTCTAGATGAGCCACATGAAGCCACTATGCATCAACCATTTGATGAGGATTCTCTAGCCATTCCTGAAGGTCCCATGACTCGTTCCAGAGTCAAGAAGCTTAAGGAGAATGTTGTTGGATTACTCACTTCACATCCACAACAAGAGGGTCTTGGACAAGGTTTGATCCGAGATGTCTTGATCACCATTCAAGCCATCTCTACACCAAACTGAGGTAGTGTCTAGGCAGACATGGAGTGCGTGCTCTTTTCCTTGCTTTTGGTTTTGTCCCACGAGGTTTTCTAGAAGGAAGGTTTTTAACGAGGCCACAACATGTCTACAAATCACCTAAGTGCTACACTCGGTCCAAGATCAATAGAAGTGCATTTTTATTTCATTTAAACTTATAAACTATAGTTTGCTTTCTTTCCTTTTTTGGTTCTTTGTCGAAAACCCTAGAGGCATGTCTCTGGTTTTCTTATTTAAAGGGTGCCTTATACCCTATTGTACTCACGCAACCTTTTTCTATTGAAGTCATTCATCTTTTGCGGCTCTCTCTCTCTCTAAAAGAAGTGTGCCGAGTTCTGGTGTGTCATATCCAGAGTTAAGGGTGCTTAGTTTGGTGTGTAATATCCAAACCATTCATCTAGGAGTATCAAGAGTTCATTCATCCCTCTTGTGTCACCATCCGATCCACACGCCTTGAAGGACTTGAGTCTTTAGATTCGTTCTTGCAAGGATTATCCATTCCCATCAACCAAAGAGCATCCTAGGGACGCATCAAGTGGTATCAGAGCAACTTTGGTTGGGAAGTACTCGTTCTCTCTTTGTTTTTGTTTCTTGTTTGATTTCTTGTTTACTTTTGTTAATCGCATCCGTGTAGCATCTTGTGTTCCCGGTTGTGTTCTTTTGTCATTCAATCCGTGTTCAATCTAAATTAACTTGAATAAGCATTAGATCTCTTTTACCTTAGGGCTGCTCGTGACTGCATGAAAGTTTAGACAAGAATTTTAGACTTTCCTTATTTGGACTCATCCGGAAACCCTAGTGAGAGAAAAACCCTAGCCGCATGCATTCTTGTGGACGATTGCTTTGTGCTTTGCTTTAGTTTGTTTAACATCTTGAACACGAGCATACTAGGTTGCTAGAACACCTTAGAAAGTTTAGGAAAAGGTTTAAGAAGTTGTTCCATTGTGCTTGACCATTTCCTTTTTGCTTGAACCGATTTCCTTTTCTTAGGCGATTTCCTTTTCACTTTGTCTTGCTTTGTACGATTGTTTTCTTTGCCTTTTTACTTGTTTTTCTTTTCCTTTTTGCTTGTCTTCTTCCCTAGAACTCTTTACTGGTTGTCTTGTTTGTTGTTAAGCAGGAACAATGGTGTCCGAGTCTGAGGAAGAGGCCGAACTCGTCAGGAGAAACAAACTCCTCATGGAAGCAATGACCAATCAACTTAACCAAAGTATGGTGGCAACCATGACCGAGATGATGAGGACCAATCTCAATGACATCAGAAGAGAGTTAAGAGAAGACATAAGGAGAGCTACTAGTCACTTACCAAACCAAGAGACTAGGAGAGAAGAGAGACCACAATCGGCACACCAAGCCAATCGCCAAACCACTCGCCAAGAGCATGATGGTTATGAGGAGACTGATGACGAGTATGATCACCTCAGCTCATCCTCAAGAAGACCTAGACGTGCCCATGAGAGAAGAGTGAATCAAGGTGATGATCTTGCTGGTTTGAAGATCAAAATACCCCCATTCCATGGCAAGGCTGATCCGGATGCATATCTTGAGTGGGAGAAGAAGATTGAGCTAGTCTTCCAGTGCAAGCAATATACCAACCACAAGAAGATTCAAATTGCTGCCACTGAGTTCTATGACTATGCCTTGAGTTGGTGGGATCAATACCTCACAACTCGTAGAAGGAATGGAGAGGAACCGGTTGAGACTTGGACAAAGATGAAGTCAATCATGCGCAAGAGGTTTGTTCCAAGCCATTACCTTAGAGACTTGCACCACCGGCTGAGGAAGCTTACACAAGGGTCAAGATCAGTGGAGGAGTATTACCAAGAGATGGAGTTGCTTATGTTGAGGGCCAACATATCAGAGGATAGAGAAGCAACCATGTCACGGTTCCTTTGTGGCTTAAACCGAGAGATACAAGACAATGTTGAGATGCAACATTATGTGGAGCTAGAAGAGATGCTACACAAGGCCATTCTTGTTGAGCAACAACTCAAGAGGAGAGGGCACTCACGCAATCAGTATGGCTCCAACCGGTTACACCACAACAAGGAAGAGAAGACACCTTATGCTAAGGAGTCTAAACCATTCCAAAAGGACAACAAGTCCTATCCAAGAGAAGAGGCCAAACCGATCAGTGCTCTTGACAAGGGCAAAGGCAAGGTTGAGGTATCTAGTTCCAGAGCTCGTGATGTCAAGTGCTTCAAGTGCCAAGGAAGAGGACACTATGCCAATGAGTGTACCAACAAGAGAGTCATGTTCTTGCGAGAAGATGGAGAGTACACCTCAGGAGAAGACAACACCGAGTCTGACCAAGAAGACACTGAGGAAGAGCTTGAAGAAGGACCAGTCCAGGGGAAGCTTTTAGTAGCAAGAAGACTTCTAAGCTTGCAAAACAAGGCTGAGGAGCTAGAGCAGCGTGAGAACCTCTTCTACACCCGGTGCTTGGTCCAAGGAAAAGTGTGCAGCCTCATTGTAGATGGAGGAAGTTGTGTGAATGCTGCGAGTGAGACAATGGTCCAGAAGTTGGGTTTGAAGGTTCAAAAGCATCCCAAGCCATACCGGTTACAATGGCTGAATGAAGAAGGCACCATGAAGGTCTCAAGTCAAGTTCTTATTCCCTTATCCATTGGGAGATATGAAGATGAAGTCTTGTGTGATGTGTTGCCAATGCAAGCTGGTCACATACTCCTTGGAAGGCCATGGCAATCTGATAGGCGTGTGATCCATGATGGCTTCACCAACAAGCATTCCTTTCTGTTCAAGGGCAAGAAGACTACTCTGGTTCCCTTGACACCCAAGGAAGTGCAACAAGATCAAGTTCAACTCCAAAAGAAGAAGGAGATTGATCTAAAACCGGCTGGAACTAAGCAGCCAAACTTCTATGCAAACATGGGTGATATTGATGTGATCATGGACCGGATCACTAAGGAAGACAATGGGGAGAGTTTAGATGAGCAACATGAAGCCACAATGCATCAACCATTTGATGAAGATGCTCTAACCATTCATGAAGGTCCCATGACTCGTTCCAGAGTCAAGAAGCTTAATGAGAATGTTGTTGGATTACTCACTTCACATCCACAACAAGAAGGTCTTGGACAAGGTTTGATCCGAGATGTCTTGATCACCATTCAAGCCATCTCTACACCAAACTGAGGTAGTGTCTAGGCAGACATGGAGTGCGTGCTCTTTTCCTTGCTTTTGGTTTTGTCCCACGAGGTTTTCTAGAAGGAAGGTTTTTAACGAGGCCACAAACATGTCTACAAATCACCTAAGTGCTACATTCGGTCCAAGACTAATAGAAGTGCATTTTTATTTCATTTAACTTATAAACTATAGTTTTGCTTTCTTTCCTTTTTTTGGTTCTTAGTCGAAAACCCTAGAGGCATGTCTCTGGTTTTCTTATTTAAAGGGTGCCTTATGCCCTATTGTACTCATCGATTCTTTTCTATACAAGTTATTCATCTTTTGCGGCTCTCTCTCTCTCTAAAAGAAGTGTGCCGAGTTCTGGTGTGTCATATCCAGAGTTAAGGGTGCTTAGTTTGGTGTGTAATATCCAAGCCATTCATCTAGGAGTATCAAGAGTTCATTCATCCCTCTTGTGTCACCATCCGATCCACACGCCTTGAAGGACTTGAGTCTTTTGATTCGTTCTTGCAAGGATTATCCATTCCCATCAACCAAAGAGCATCCTAGGGACGCATCAAGTGGTATCAGAGCAACTTTGGTTGGGAAGTACTCGTTCTCTCTTTGTTTTGATTCTTGTTTTGATTTCTTGTTTACTTTTGTTACTCGCATCCGTGTAGCATCTTGGTTCCCGGTTGTGTTCTTTTGTGATTCAATCCGTGTTCATTCTAAAGTTAACTTGAATAAGCATTAGAACTCTTTTACCTTAGGGCTGCTCGTGACTGCATGAAAGTTTAGACAAGGATTTTAGACTTTCCTTATTTGGACTCATCCGGAAACCCTAGTGAGAGAAAAACCCTAGTCGCATACCTTTGCTTGTCGATTATGGTGTGTGAGTGATGTAGAAACAGAGTATAGAATGATGTAAGAGAAAGAGAATCAGAGAGACAAGTGAGATTTAAAGAGACTGCAATGTAGAGTATTGGAGAATAAGAGAGATTTAGGAGGGAGTATGAGATTATTGTGAGAGATTTCGTGTAAGAGAGTAAGTAACCAGAGAATAGAGAGATTAATGAGACAGGAGAATGGTGAAGAAGAAAGGGGAACTCCCCACTTTCAGCTTAATTTGTTTTGATTACAAGAGAGGCTAATATATAGCCCAACTACACAACAAACTAGCTAATAAACAATTACTTGTGTAGGGAATGGATAAACAATAATATTGTGGGGAAATCAG
>CAJHQQ010005465.1:0-16819 GCA_905132885.1 Moricandia moricandioides
TAGGACTTGTTGTCCTTTTGGAATGGTTTAGACTCCTTAGCATAAGGTGTCTTCTCTTCCTTGTTGTGGTGTAACCGGTTGGAGCCATACTGATTGCGTGAGTGCCCCCTTCTCTTGAGTTGTTGCTCAACAAGGATGGCCTTGTTGTAGCATCTCTTCTAGCTCCACATAATGTTGCATCTCAACATTGTCTTGTATCTCTCGGTTTAAGCCACAAAGGAACCGTGACATGGTTGCTTCTCTATCCTCTGATATGTTGGCCCTCAACATAAGCAACTCCATCTCTTGGTAATACTCCTCCACTGATCTTGAACCTTGTGTAAGCTTCCTCAACCGGTGGTGCAAGTCTCTAAGGTAATGGCTTGGAACAAACCTCTTGCGCATGATTGATTTCATCTCTGTCCAAGTCTCAACCGGTTCTTCTCCATTCCTTCTACGAGTTGTGAGGTATTGATCCCACCAACTCAAGGCATAGTCATAGAATTCAGTGGCAGCAATTTGAATCTTCTTGTGGTTGGTGTATTGCTTGCACTGGAAGACTAGCTCAATCTTCTTTCCCATTCAAGATATGCATCCGGGTCAGCCTTGCCGTGGAATGGGGGTATCTTGATCTTCAAACCGGCAAGATCATCACCTTGATTCACTCTCCTCTCATGGGCACGTCTAGGTCTTCTTGAGGATGAGCTGAGGGTGATCATTACTCGTCATCAGTCTCCCTCATAACCATCAATGCTCTTGGCGAGTGGTTTGGCGATGTTGCTTTGTTGTGCCGCTTGTGGTCTCTCTTCTCTTCTAGTCTCTTGATTAGGTAAGTGACTAGTAGCCCTCCTCCTTATGTCCTCTCTTAGCTCTCTTCTGATGTCGTTGAGGTTGGTCCTCATCATCTCGGTCATGGTTGCCACCATACTTTGGTTAAGTTGGTTGGTCATTGCTTCCATGAGGAGTTTGTTTCTCCTGACGAGTTCGGCTTCTTCCTCAGACTCAGACACCATTGTACCTGCTTATAAACAAACAAGACAACCAGTAAAGAGTTCTAGGGAAGGAGATAAACAAAAAGGAAAAGAAAACAAGGTAAAAAGGAAAAGCAAAGAATCGTACAAGACAAGACAAAGTGAAAAGGAAAATCGGCTAAAAGGAAATCGATTGCAAGCAAAATGGAACAACTTCTAATCTTTTTCCTAAGCTCTTATAAGCTTTCCTAGCAACCTAACAAGCTTCTTTTACTCGTGTTCTAAGTGATAAACAACTCAAAGCAAGACACAAAGCAATCGACGAAGAAGATGCATGCGGCTAGGGTTACTCTCTCTCTAGGGTTTCCGAAAAAACCAAAAAAGGAAAGTCTTAGAATGCTTGTCTAATCTACTATGAATCTCGAGCAGCCCTAAACAAAATAGTCTAATGCTTATTCAAGATGTTATGGATGCTACACGGATGCAAGAATCAGAAGCAAGCAAGAACAAAACAAAGAGAGAAAGCGAACACTTCTTTCTAGCTATGCGAATGATAAACACAAAGAAACAAGAAACAAAACAAAGAGAGAACGAGTACTTCCCAACCAAAGTTGCTCTGATACCACTTGATGCGTCCCTAGGATGCTCTTTGGTTGATGGGAAAGGATAATCCTTGCAAGAACGAATCAAAGAGACTCAAGTCCTTCAAGGCGTGTGGAATGGATGGTGACACAAGAGGGATGGATGGTCTCTTGATACTCCTAGATGAATGGTTTGGATATTACACACCAAACTAGACACCCTTAAGCTCTGGATATGACACACCAGACTCGGCACACTTCTTTAGAGAGAGAGAGAGCCGCAAAGATGAATGTAACTTCAATAGAAAAAGGTTGGATGAGTACAATAGGGTATAAGGCACCCTTTAAATAAGAAAACCCGAGACATGCCTAGGGTTTTCGACCAATAACCAAAAAAGGAAAGAAAGCAAAACTATAGTTTATAAGTTAAATGAAATAAAAATGCACTTCTATTAGTCTTGGACCGAGTGTAGCACTTAGGTGATTTGTAGACATGTTGTGGCCTCGTTAAAAACCTTCCTTCTAGAAAACCTCGTGGGACAAAACCAAAAGCAAGGAAAAGAGCACGCACTCCATGTCTGCCTAGACACTACCTCAGTTTGGTGTAGAGATGGCTTGAATGGTGATCAAGACATCTCGGATCAAACCTTGTCCAAGACCTTCTTGTTGTGGATGTGAAGTGAGTAATCCAACAACATTCTCCTTAAGCTTCATGACTCTGGAACGAGTCATGGGACCTTCAGGAATGGCTAGAGCATCCTCATCAAATGGTTGATGCATAGTGGCTTCATGTGGCTCATCTAGACTCTCCTCATTGTCCTCCTTAGTGATCCGGTCCATGATCACATCACACCTAATGGAGGTGGCAAGGTCCATGATGTTCTATACAAACATGCCAAAACGTTTCTGGAGTGATGCTGTAATGACAGCATGCTATCTGATCAATAGGACCCCAACAAGAGTCCTTGATGATTGCACACCATATGAGGTATTGAACAAAAGAAAACCCTCTATAGATCACTTGCGTGTATTTGGGTGCTTGTGCTATGTTTTGCAGCCAGGTGAGCATAGAAACAAGCTTGAGGCCAGGAGTACTAAGGCTGTATTCATAGGCTACTCCTCTACTCAAAAAGGATACAAATGCTATGCTCCAGAAACTAGAAGGGTGTTAGTCTCTAGGGATGTCAAGTTTGTGGAATCCAGAGGTTATTATGAAGAGAAGAGTTGGGACAATCTCAAGGATCTATCTCAAGGAGCTTTGGATAGGGCAAATAACCTGAGGCACATCATGGAGAGCCTTGGCATAAGTATGCCACAAAAGGAAAGGACAACTGATCCAGAAACTGGTCTAGGTCCTGAAGCAATTATAGATGAGGGTGAAGAAGCTGTTCATCCTAATCCTGAAGGGGGGAATCAAGAGGATTCTCATACTGGTCAAGAGGGACCACACACTAGTAATCAAGAGGATTATCATACTGGTCAAGGACAAGAGGTTCATGATCAGGATGAAAGCCAACAACATGAGTCATCAGATCAACAAAACAAAGCAGATTCTGATGAAGAAGAGCATATAGAAGAGATTCAGCCGCTTAGGAGAAGCACAAGACTGAAGAAGCATCCATCCAACTGGATCAACACAAGGGTGTACTTCAATAGTCAAGCAGTGGCACATCCCACTCAAGCAACCTGCTCGCTTGCCCATTACCCTATGGAACATCAAGCCTTCATCACCAGCATAGATCAAGAGTACATCCCAAGATCTTATGAAGAGGCTATGGAGCTTGATGAATGGAGAGGCTCAGTTGAAGATGAGGTCAATGCCATGATCAGGAATGACACCTGGTATGAAACTAAGCTTCCCAAAGACAAGAAAGCAGTCACAAGCCGGTTGTTATTCACCATCAAGTATCTGGCCAATGGGAAACCAGAAAGGAAGAAGACAAGACTGGTTGCAAGGGGATACACTCAGGTCTATGGAGAAGATTATCTTGACACATTTGCACCAGTGGCTAAGCTACACACAATAAGGATTGTTTTGGCAGTGGCAGTGAACTTGGAATGGGATCTATGGCAAATGGATGTAAAGAATGCTTTCCTACAAGGTGAATTAGAAGATGAGGTCTACATGAGACCACCTCCTGGTATGGAGGCACGTTGTTAAACCAGGGAATGTGTTGAGATTGAAGAAAGCAATCTATGGGTTAAAGCAATCACCAAGAGCCTGGTACCATAAGCTGAGCACAACTCTCAATGGGAAAGGGTTCATCAAGTCTGAAGCTGATCACACCCTCTTCACTCTCACCAGTCAACGAGGCATTGTGGCCATTCTTATCTATGTGGATGACATTATCATCACAGGAAATGATAAGGAAGGTATCTCCACAACCAAAGCTTTTCTTAAATCCTCTTTTGATATTAAAGACTTGGGTGAGCTTAAGTACTTTCTAGGGATTGAGATATGCCGATCTAAAGAGGGGCTATTCTTAACCCAAAGAAAGTACACACTTGATCTATTGAATGAGGCAGGTGATCTAGGTGGAAGGGCAGCAAAGACTCCTCTTGAAGATGGGTACAAAGTTCTGCGAGAGGGGGAGTTTGAAGATAAGCCCTTTGAAGATGTGAAGCGCTATAGGAGGATGGTTGGGAAACTCATTTACCTAACCATTACAAGACCTGATATTTGCTTTGCTGTGAATCAAGTTAGTCAGCAGATGCAAGCACCAAAGGTTCATCACTGGAACATGGTTGAAAGGGTCCTAAGGTACTTAAGAGAAGCACCAGGCCAAGGAGTATGGATGGGATGCAATAGAAGCACTGAAATTGTTGGGTATTGTGATGCTGATTGGGCAGGAGATAGGGTTGATAGGAGATCAACTACTGGATATTGCACCTTCATTGGAGGCAATTTGGTGACTTGGAAAAGCAAGAAGCAGAAAGTGGTTTCATGTTCAAGTGCTGAGGCAGAGTATAGAGCTATGAGGAAGCTTACAAGCGAGTTGACTTGGATCAAGGGGCTGCTTACAGACTTGGGGATTGAGACTACAACACCTATCACTATGCATTGTGATAACCAGGCTGCTATACACATTGCTAGCAACTCAGTCTTTCATGAGAGGACTAAACACATTGAGGTAGATTGTCATAAGGTGAGACAAGCTGTGGAGCAGAAGATCATCTTACCTTGTTACACAAGAAGTGAAGATCAGTTGGCTGACATCTTCACCAAGGCTGCAAGCACTAAGGTCTGCGAGTTCATCCATTCTAAATTGGGACTTGTGGATCTTTCATCACACTGACCCTCTTAGCCATGAGGTGCTCTACTCTTTTTCCTTGGCTTGGTTTTTATCCCAAGAGGTTTTTCGAAAGCTAAGGTTTTAATGAGGGAGTGCTTCATGGTTTCCAAGCTTGACCAGTTCCTATGGTCAAGCTTGAGGGGGAGTGTTGATATGAAGCAATAAGAAACAAGAGGGAAACAAGTGGATTTGAATTAAACAAGAAGTGAGTTAACTTGAAGAACAAGTCTGTCCGTACAACCTAGGTCCCTAACGTGACTTGCAAGACAAGAGAAGAGGAGAGTGATCCAGAAATGCAACCAGAAGTCTCCACTTGACTTACCTAAGGCAATTTGAATGCTAGGGAGGACAGATCACGTGTGGGATTAAGGCATCTGCCTTTGAGGACGTTAGGACAGGTCCCTTTCAGCCTGATCCTGGACAGTTGGGACAGTTTGGACTCATCTGCAATTGTTTAATCTTATTCTAGCACCCTTACTTGTTTAATATTTTCCTAGGATATTTTTATTGCCTATATATGTAATGGTCCCAGAAACCTAATGAAGCAAGGAATTCAGTTCCTCATTTTCTCACTCTCTCTCTCTAATCTCGTCCCTCTCTCTCCTATTCTCCATGTTCTTCATCTAAACTCTCCATAAATCTCATAAACTCTCAACAAGAAGGTCTTGGACAAGGTTTGATCCGAGATGTCTTGATCACCATTCAAGCCATCTCTACACCAAACTGAGGTAGTGTCTAGGCAGACATGAAGTGCGTGCTCTTTTCCTTGCTTTTGGTTTTGTCCCACGAGGTTTTCTAGAAGGAAGGTTTTTAACGAGGCCACAACATGTCTACAAATCACCTAAGTGCTACACTCGGTCCAAGACTAATAGAAGTGCATTTTTATTTCATTTAACTTATAAACTATAGTTTTGCTTTCTTTCCTTTTTTGGTTCTTGGTCGAAAACCCTAGAGGCATGTCTCTGGTTTTCTTATTTAAAGGGTGCCTTATGCCCTATTGTACTCATCGATTCTTTTCTATACAAGTTATTCATCTTTTGCGGCTCTCTCTCTCTCTAAAAGAAGTGTGCCGAGTTCTGGTGTGTCATATCCAGAGTTAAGGGTGCTTAGTTTGGTGTGTAATATCCAAACCATTCATCTAGGAGTATCAAGAGTTCATTCATCCCTCTTGTGTCACCATCCGATCCACACGCCTTGAAGGACTTGAGTCTTTTGATTCGTTCTTGCAAGGATTATCCATTCCCATCAACCAAAGAGCATCCTAGGGACGCATCACTAGGGACGCATCAGGTGGTATCAGAGCAACTTTGGTTGGGAAGTACTCGCTTTCTCTCTTTGCTTTTGTTTCTTGTTTGATTTCTTGTTTGCTTTTGATTATTGCATCCGTGTAGCATCTTTTGTTTCCGGTTGTGTTTTCTTGTTTCAATCCGTGTTTCATCTTTATCACCTTGAATAAGCAGTAGAACTGATTTGTTTAGGGCTGCTCGTGTGCATAAGAGATTAGACAAGGAATTTTAAGACTTTCCTTTCTTGGTTTTTTCGAAAACCCTAGAGAGAGAAGAACCCTAGCCGCATGCATCATCTTGTCGATCACTTTGTGCATTAGTTTAGCTTGTCTATCACCTTGAACACGAGCATATTGAGGCTATTAGGGTGCTAGAAAACCTTAGGAGTGATTAGGAAAAAGCTTAGAAGTGTTTCCTTTTTGCTTGAATCTTTTTCCTTTTTGCTTGCCGATTTCCTTTTCACTTTTGTCTTGCATTGTAAGCTTGTTTGCTTTTCCTTTTTGCTTGTTTTCTTTTTCCTTTTTGCTTGTCTTGTTCCCTAGAAACCTTTTACTGGTTATTTTGGTTACCTTTGCGTGCAGGAAGCATGGAAACCGAGTCTGAAGAAGAAGCTTCACTCGCCAGGAAGGACAAGTATCTCATGGTGGCTATGTCGGCTCAACTTAACCAAAACATGGTAGCAACCATGACCAAGATGTTGAGGACCAACCTCAGTGACATCAGAAGAGAGTTGAGAGAAGACATAAGGAGAGCTGCTAGTCACTTACCAAACCAAGAGACTAGGAGAGAAGAGAGACCACAAGCCGCACACCAAGCAAATCGCCAAACCACTCGCCAAGAGCATGATGGTTATGAGGAGACTGATGACGAGTATGATCATCTCAGCTCATCCTCAAGAAGACCTAGGCGTGCCCAACAGAGAAGGATGAACCAGGGAGATGAGCTTGCTGGTTTGAAGATCAAGATACCCCCATTCCATGGCAAAGCTGAGTGGGAGAAGAAGATTGAAAGCCTTGATGGAAAGGAACCAGTCTCTAAGCCATCTAAAGAAGATAAACAATCCTGTTTATTCAGTGAAGAGGTTAAGGAGGCATTGTTACAAGTAATGATGGGTGTGGAGAAGCAAATCAAACGGACCAACACAACACGTCCATCCATTGAAACACAACACCAAGAACCAGCACCAGTTGCGCCTATCCAAGAAGATCAAGACAAGGTGACCTCCCATACCTTTCATAAAGAAGAACAGCCTGTTCAGAACGTCATGGTCCCTTTAACACAACACATGGTAGCAGAGGAGACACCCAGGGAACCTCAGAGAGCTCATAGAATGAATCAACTAGTTGTCTTTGATCCATGTGATTTCCAAAGGACCTTCTTAGGTACTTTTCTGTTCACTCCTTTTGTTTGGTACAAGAAAGGAGAAGTGGAACTATCAAGACACGACTTGGACATGAGACATGTTGTATTTGAGCCTGGAGGAGAGGTCTTGAATCAGAAGAACAAGATCAAACAGGTTAAGAAGAGTTCAGCTGCACCAACATTGGATTTTGTAGATTTCTCATCCTTTGAAGATAAGGGGTTGCACGTCTCAGCTCAGCAAGAGTTTCACTATGAGACCAACTGGAGAATGAAGCCAAATCAGTCACGGATCCAACAAACCAGACAACACAGAGAATGGCCTTCTGATCATCAAGATATTGCTAGTTTTGCAAAACATGCCGGTTTGGATCTTTCCCAAGAGGAACTTATGTCTGATTGTGCTGGAAGGATACAGACCTACTCGTGGAGACCTGGAGAATATTTCCACAAGATTACCACCCTTGGAGAGTGCTCTCTTCGTGCTAGAACAAGTTGGGGTCATAAGGAGTTTGAAGTTGATCAAAAGGACTTGCATCTTGACCATATCAAGATATGGAAGCCACCAGATATGCATCAACTTCAGTACCAATGCAAAGATTATCAAAATGTAATTGGAGATGAAGGAGTCACTAGAGTCAATGGTGAAGTGATTACTGGAGCAGGAGAAGAACTCATGTTTCTTCTCAAATCAAAGAGAAACCACCAGAGGAACTTAGTCTACAACAATCTCCAAAGAAACCAACCCGGGGTAACTATCTAAACTCAAAGAAAAACATGAAGCCTGATTTGCTTGCTGTGAGTACAGGTCAAACTGTTTTGAGATCTACCATTGTCGAAAAGAGAAGCTACAATGATGATCAGAGTATCAAGAATGGGTTGTTGGTTAAGTTGAAGATGCAACCATCAAACCTTGGAAACTGTCTAGCCGCCAGCCTTGACATAGGGACAGTCCGAGGGTCATATCTCAACAACCACAAGGAGTTAACCATCAAACTCGACTGCCATGGAAACTTGACTCATCAGGGGCTCACGTCGATTTGGAATCAAGTCAAAACCTTCTCAGATGAAAGAGTTATGGGTTCTACAAATCGGGTGATCCTGTATTGGCTATCTTTGAACTTTTCTAAGTTTAAAACATCTCAATCCTATATATGGCGACCAGGTGAGCATGCTAAGGTAAGTGATCATGTTTTCAAGAGTTCTTTTATCAATTACACAGATATGATGCACTTGTTTTTGTAAAAAGAGCCATATGCAGATTATGATGAAGCTTGGAAGCATACAAGAAGAAAGAACAAGCATGTGGAAGACAAGCGGTTCAAGCCACCTGATTTGGATCAGGATAAGCACCAAGACGTCACTGACTTCATCCTCATCAAAGAAGCACCACCAGAAGCAGCACACAAGCCAAAACCGAGCAAAAACCAATTTGGGATAAGATTATTACTCTTTGATAAACTCTCATGTGCTAACTTGCTTTGTTTCAACATGTCAGGTTTAAGTAATGAATCAGGAACTAAATGGATTAGTGCCTTCTACATATCCAAACCAGTCGGCAACAATGCCTATCAAAGAGGCTTGCAAGGTAAGTGTAATCTGATTTTAAACTTCGATGTTACTGACTTGGTCCCCTCTATTGTAGGTAAAGCAGATTTGAGGACAAATCTTTTTGAAGAGGGAGGGGATGATGTGATCATGGAAAGCACCAAAGAATGGAAGCATGAACCTGAACCTGAGGAGCTTGAGGATGCAACATTTAAGAGTGCATTTGATGTGATCATGGACCGGATCACTAAGGAGAACAAGGAGAGTCTAGATGAGCCACATGAAGCCACATTGCACCAACAACTTGGTGATGATGCTCTAGCCATTCCTGAAGGTCCCATGACTCGTTCCAGAGTCAAGAAGCTCAAGGAGAATGTTGTTGGATTACTCACTTCACATCCACAACAAGAAGGTCTTGGACAAGGTTTGATCCGAGATGTCTTGATCACAATTCAAGCCATCTCTACACCAAACTGAGTTAGTGTCTAGGCAAGACATGGGGTGCGTGCTCTTTTCCTTGCTTTTGGTTTTGTCCCACGAGGTTTTCCAGGAGGAAGGTTTTTAACGAGGCCACAACTTGTCTACAAATCACCTAAGTACTATACTCGGTCCAAGCCTATTAGAAGTTGCATTTCATTTCATTTTAACTTATAAACTATAGTTTGCTTTATTTCCTTTTTTGGTTCATTGTCGAAAACCCTAGAGGCATGTCTCTGGTTTTCTTATTTAAAGGGTTCTCTACACCCTTATGTAATCATCCAATCTTTTCTATACAAGTTATTCATCTTTTGCGGCTCTCTCTCTCTCTCTAAAAGAAGTGTGCCGAGTCTGGTGTGTCATATCCAGAGCCTAAGGGTGTCTAGTTTGGTGTGTAATATCCAAACCATTCATCTAGGAGTATCAAGAGATCATCCATCCCTCTTGTGTCACCATCCAATCCACACGCCTTGAAGGACTTGAGTCTTTTGATTCGTTCTTGCAAGGATTATCCATTCCCATCAACCAAAGAGCATCCTAGGGACGCATCACCCATACTTTACTCTTGGCTTCCTTTGCTTGCAAGTCACACTTAGTTGTACGGCCAGTCTTGTTAACCAAGTAAACTCCTCTTATTGCCTAATTCAAATCCTCTTGCTTCTCTTGCTCTTTATTTCTTCATGTCAACACCCAAGAGAGAAGAATGAACCAGGGAGATGATCTTGCCGGTTTGAAGATCAAGATACCCCCATTCCATGGCAAAGCTGATCCAGATGCCTACCTTGAGTGGGAGAAGAAGATTGAGCTAGTCTTCCAGTGCAAGCAGTACACAAACCACAAGAAGATTCAGATTGCTGCCACTGAGTTCTATGACTATGCTCTAAGTTGGTGGGATCAGTACCTCACAACTCGTAGGAGGAATGGAGAGGAACCGGTTGAAACTTGGACAGAGATGAAGTCAATCATGCGCAAGAGGTTTGTTCCAAGCCATTACCTTAGAGACTTGCACCACCGGCTGAGGAAACTTACCCAAGGTTCAAGATCAGAGGAGGAGTATTACCAGGAGATGGAGTTACTCATGCTGAGGGCTAACATATCAGAAGATAGAGAAGCAACCATGTCAAGGTTCCTTTGTGGATTAAACCGAGAGGTACAAGACAATGTTGAGATGCAACATTATGTGGAGCTTGAAGAGATGCTACACAAGGCTATTCTTGTTGAGCAACAACTCAAGAGGAGGGGACACTCACGCAATCAGTATGGCTCTATCCGGTTACACAACAACAAGGAAGAGAATGAAAGAAAGTGAAGAACTCTGGAGAAGAGAATGAAGAACAGGCGAGAGAGAGAGAGAGAGAGAACTAGGGTATCCGAGAGAGAGAAAGGAGAAAATGAGGAAATGATTTTCCTTGCTTAATTCATTGCTGGGGTTACATTATTTAAAGGCAATACAATCAGAAACAAGACAAATGGAATAGAATAAAATAAGGTGCAGCTTGCCAAGGAGAAAGGGACAGGTCCCCAACGGCAGTCTGCTCCATTCTGCACCTCTCTCTCCTCAAAGTAGAACATGTGACTTTAACTATTTAAATACTCCCACTTGTCTCTGAGCTTGCCAACGGTAGGATTGACTTCTGAGGAGTGTTGAGACGAGTTTAAACTTCCTTGCCTTGTCTTCTAAGGTAAGTTAGGTCTTGGGTCTCTTGCTTGCATCCCAAGTCTGTACGGAATGGAGTGCACACCAAGGTAACTTCTTTTAGGCTCCTAATGCATCTCTTTCTCTTCTATCTCCATGACTTCATGTCAATACAAGTGAATGTGTCAATACTCCCCCTCAGGCTTGATCATGGGTAATGGTCAAGCTTGGACTTCATGAAGACATCCCTCATTAAAACCTTAGTGTGCAAAACCCGAGTGGGATAAAAACACACTTAAGGAAAAAGAGTAGATGCTCCATGACTTAGGGGATCATGATCTAGATAGGTCTATGAGTCCCAATCTTGGGTGAATGGACTCACAAACCTTGGTGCTTGCTCCTTTGGTGAAGATATCAGCTAGTTGGTCTTCACTTCTAGTGTAGCAAGGTAGTATGATCTTCTGCTCTACTGCCTGTCTAACCTTGTGACAGTCCACTTCAATATGCTTTGTCCTCTCATGAAACACTGAATTGGATGCTATATGAATGGCTGCCTGGTTGTCACAGTGCATGGTGATTGGTGAAGTTGTCTCAATGCCTAAGTCTCTTAGCAGGTTCCTGATCCAGATTAGCTCACTAGTCAGCTTCCTCATTGCTCTGTATTCTGCCTCAGCACTTGAACAAGACACCACCTTTTGTTTCTTGCTCTTCCAAGTTACAAGATTGCCTCCAATAAATGTGCAATAGCCTGTTGTAGACCTCCTGTCCACTCTATCACCAGCCCAATCTGCATCACAATATCCCACAATCTCTGTGCTTTGGTTGCATCCCATCCAAACACCTTGACCAGGAGCCTCCCTTAGATATCTCATGATCCTTTCCACCATGTTCCAATGATGGACTTTTGGTGCTTGCATATACTGACTTACTTGATTCACAGCAAAACAGATGTCTGGCCTTGTAATGGTCAGGTAGATCAGCTTCCCAACCATTCTTCTATAGAGCTTGTAGTCACCAAATGTAGTATCCTCAAACTCCCCCTCACGTAAGACTCTGTACCCTTCTTCAAGTGGTGTCTTAGCTACTCTTGTTCCAAGCTTTCCTGTCTCATTTAAAAGATCAAGTGTGTACTTCCTTTGAGATAGGAAGAGCCCCTCTTTAGAGCGGCACATTTCTATCCCTAGAAAGTACTTTAGCTCACCCAAATCTTTAATATCAAAGCTAGACTTAAGAAAGACTTTAGTAGAGAGGATACCTTCCTTGTTACTTCCTGTGATGATGATGTCATCTACATAGATCAGGATCACCACAATTCCTTGGTTACTTGTGAGGGTGAAGAGAGTATGGTCAGCTTCTGATTTTACAAACCCTCTTCCATTTAAGGTTGTACTCAGCTTGTGATTGTTGAAATAAAGAAGAGAACAACCAGAGGATAGGAGTTAGTTCATGATCAATGGAGAGTTCATCAAGAGAAGCCAATTTGGTTCTGTCCGTACAGACTTGCTCCACAAGCTACCATCTTGACCTATCTTACCTTACAAGGCAAGAAAGGAGTTTGGGGGACTGAATATGGACGTTAGGAACCTCTGAGAAGCCAAGGAAACTTGGTTGAAATTAAATAAGAGAGGCTGGTTTAAAGTAGACAAGAAGAAGTCACATGGGTTGCTTTGGAGAAGCTGTACCTGTCACTTTCACTCAAGCAGGCTGTGCCAACCTCTCTCCTGTCCCTTTCTCCTCAACTGGTCGTGCCTCCCCTTGTCCATATCCTCTTGGCCTCTTCCATTTCTCCATTATATTAGTTGTTTAGTCATTCTCTGATTTAGTAATTGTTTATTGTAAGTGATAGTCTATTTAAAGACCTTCACCTTCTCTTGTAACATCTACCAGAATCAATAGACAAGTTTCTCTCTCTAAACTCGTGGCTCTCTCTCTCTTGCTTGTGTCTAAACAATATTCACAATGTAAGGAGCTAAGCATTATGGTTTAGAGGCTGCCTTAACTCTATCTCTCTTAAGGCAGCCTAATACTTGTAAAACTCAGTCTAAACTCTTCTTTATCTCCTCTTAAGCTCTAGATTACTGATTCTAAATCCTCTTTATCTTAGGTACACAAACTCAAAGTGTTGTGTTACTTTAGAAGGATAGATTCAAACTAGAGATTCTTTGCCACACATAACCAGTTTGCTGTCTAGGATCTTGGTTATAGTGTAGGCTGTATAAGAGGATTCAACCACCAGTTGGTTGTGTCTTCCTTTGAGTGGTGAGTTCCTGTTGTGTGGTTGAAGAGGATTCAGTTACAAGTTAACTAAATACTTTCTTGACATGAGACAAACACTCATGAATTCCAACATGGTATCAGAGCCTTGTTGCTCTTCTTTGGGATTAAACTCACCTATTTTCTCTCTGTTTTTAATAAATATTTTCTCTCCCACTCTGATATAGTGTTAGCTTGGTCAGTACTTGTGTTAGTATCTTGAATCAAGCTTGAGGAAGAGAAAGATTTAGAAAATGCTTCACCATTATGCTTTATCCATTGGATAATAGCTTGTTCTTTATGGAGCATCTCTTTGACCAGTGGACAAATTGTTTTGATCCATTGGTTTCTTTGTTGTGTGAGCCATAGAAAACACTTGTTTATGTGTTATTCTGATGGTTCTCTTGTTGCAAGCCCTGGAAAACATCAGTTCATGAGTTATTCTAGTGGCACTTGTCTAAGATCAGTGAGCAAATTAATTGTTCAATGTGTTGGTTTAGTGAAGAACTTGGTGAGATTAAGCAAGAACAAGAGAGAGAGAGAGAGAGTAAACGAGAGAGAGAGAGAGTAGGAAAGGATTCTTTCTCCTTATTTTTTATTTAGAAACTATACAACATGTTTTATAGACAAAGGAGACAATAAGAATATAATTAATCTATTCTGGTCTCTGATTTCAAATTCAAATTCGAAACTGAATGAGTTCCCACTCTATATAGTTGAGGCATGTAGTTGATGCATATAGTCGACTATATCAGCTCCTATGTAGTTAATGCATGTAGTTGATGCATGTAGTCGACTATATCAGCTCCCATGTAGTTGAGGCATGTAGTTGATGCATGTAGTCAACTATGTCACTTGCCTATGTACACATATGTCTTCTCTTTATCTACACTCAGGTCAATACTCCCCCTCAAGCTTGACCATGTGAAACAAGTCAAGCTTGGAAGGACCATGACAAACATCCCTCATTAAAACCTTAGTATGCAAAACCCAATTGGGACAAAAACACACTAAGGAAAGAGTAGAGTTTTCATAGTCAGGGAAGTAGCTTTTGAGTGAGATCAATAAGCCCAAGCTTTGAGTATATGAACTCACACACCTTGGAGCTAGCAGCCTTGGTGAATATATCTGCAAGCTGATCCTCACTTCTCGTGTAGCAAGGTAGGATCACTCCTTGTAACACCATTTCTCTAACTTTGTGGCAGTCCACCTCAATGTGTTTGGTCCTCTCATGGAACACTGAGTTTGAAGCTATGTGGATGGCGGCTTGGTTATCACAATGCATTGTGATAGGAGCAGTGACTTCTATGCCCAAGTCTTTCAGTAGCTTCTTTATCCATACTAGCTCATTAGTCAGTTTTCTCATGGCTCTATATTCAGCTTCAGCACTTGAACATGACACCACCTTTTGCTTCTTGCTTTTCCATGTGACCAGATTGCCTCCAATGAAGGTGCAGTAGCCTGTTGTTGATTTTCTATCATTCCTATCTCCTGCCCAATCTGCATCACAGTAACCAACCATTTCTGTGTTGCCATTGCAACCCATCCATACACCTTGGCCTGGAGCTCCACTAAGGTATCTGAGAATTCTCTCTACCATTTTCCAATGATGGACCTTTGGGACTTGCATATGCTGGCTTACCTGGTTCACAGCGAAGCAAATATCAGGTCTAGTAATGGTTAAGTATATTAACTTACCCACTAGTCGCCTATATTGCTTTGGATCATCACAAGGAGTGTTCTCATACTCCCCCTCACGCAATATCTTATATCCATCTTCTAGTGGAGTCTTGGCTGGTTTCTCTCCAAGCATCCCTGCATCATTTAACAAATCAAGTGTGTACTTTCTTTGGGACAAGAAGAGCCCCTCTTTAGATCGGCATACTTCAATACCAAGAAAGTACTTTAGCTCACCAAGATCCTTAATATCAAATACAGATTTTAGAAACCCTTTAGTGTCCTGTATACCTTCTTTGTCACTTCCTGTGATGATGATATCATCAACATACACAAGGATGACTACTATACCTTGTTGGCTGGTGAGTGTGAACAAGGTATGATCAGACTCAGATCGGTTGAATCCCCTTCCATTCAAGGTGGTACTGAGTTTGTGATACCAGGCTCTTGGTGATTGTTTAAGTCCATAGATTGCCTTCTTGAGTCTCCACACATTTCCTGGCTTCACCATATGCTCTAGACCCGGTGGTGGCTTCATATAAACCTCATCTTCCAGCTCTCCTTGTAGGAAGGCATTCTTGACATCCATTTGCCACAAATCCCACTCCAAGTTAACTGCAAGAGATAGTAGAATTCTAATGGTGTGGAGCTTTGCTACTGGTGCGAAGGTATCCAAGTAATCTTCTCCATATGTTTGAGTGAATCCTCTTGCAACTAGCCTGGTCTTCTTTCTCTCCGGCTTTCCATTTGCTAGATACTTGATTGTGTGTATTAGCCTACTTGTGACTGCCTTCTTGCCTTTGGGGAGCTCAGTCTCAAACCAAGTATCATTCTTGATCATAGCTCCCATTTCATCACCAATGGACTCTCTCCATTCATCATTGGCCATAGCTTCTTCATAGGTCTTTGGAATCCATTCCTCATCTAGATTGCTTATAAACACTTGATGCTCCACTGGATATTGGGCTAAGGAGCATATGGCTTGAATAGGGTGAGCTACAGCATTAGCATTGAAGTACACTCTTGTATTCTTCCAGTGCTCCGGACCATACTTGATCCTCGTGCTCCTTCTCAATGGTTGTATCTCTTGTACTATCTCCTCATGCTCCTGACCAGAGTTTCCTTGTTCACCAGTCTCACTATCAGCCAATTCCTCATTATTTCCATCTTGGTCATGTATTTCAGGACCAGTTTCAACTGGTTCTTGTTGATTCCCCCCTTCATGATCAAGATGGGAGTTATCTAGGACTGGTTCAGTAGCTTGTGACACTGATTCTGATTCTGGAACTCTTGTACTTGGCTGATTATTGCCAAGACTCTCAAGGATGATTCTCAGGTTGGTAGCACGGTCGGAGACTGTATTGGAGAGGTCCTTGAGACTTTCCCAACTTTTCTCATCATAGTATCCCTTGGACTCAATAAATTTGACATCCCTTGATACCATCACTCTTCTAGTCTCAGGTACAAAGCACTTGTAACCCTTCTGGCTGGAGGAGTATCCAATGAACATTGCCTTGACACTCTTAGGTTCTAATTTGTTTCTGAGTTCTCCTGGAATCAACACAAAACAAGAACACCCAAATACCCGTAGATGATCAATAGAGGGTTTTTCTTTAGTTAATACCTCATATGGAGAGACATCATGGAGAACTCTCGTTGGAGTTCGGTTGATGAGATAGCATGCTGTAACCACAGCATCACCCCAAAACCTCTTTGGCACACTGGTATGAAACATCATGCTCCTTGCCACCTCCATAAG